>OMOV01088610.1:0-12421 GCA_900312565.1 Beryx splendens | reverse complement strand
AAAGACTTTCTTTTCTTGACTTTCTTGCTACTCTCTGAAGCTAACATCCAGCTTTTTCCACAATTTTATAACAATCCATAGGAAATTACTAAACTGTTACATTGTTGCATTATTTTACTGTTGTTTTTTTAGATGTAAATCTATCTATCTATCTGTCTGTCTGTCTGCCTTTGTGTCTGTCTGTCTGTCTGTCTGTCTGTCTATCTATCTATCTATCTATCTATCTATCTATCTATCTATCTATAACTGTTTCACTGGCCCATTGTTGCATTATAGCATTGTCACAGGAAAAAAACAACCTGTGGTTCACCTTTGGGACTATTTTCATGATATTTCTTCCTTATTTGACCATATTCAGAAAGATGGGGGAGTTACGGTGTGTTACATGAAAAAAATCACGAGCCAGATTTTACCTGCTCAAAGTATATTTTTGGTCACCATTACAGAGTGTATGTAAGGATATAGTCAGGCCCACTATTGACTGTGCGTATGTGTTTAATTAGTTGTGCAACTACATCAGTCATAGGACATATAATGGACGTACCTGCACTGAGTTTCAATGAGGGCCACGAGTACACTAGAACAATGCTATTTTACCATCTTAAAATAGTGTTTATCAAATGATATCATCAAATAGGTATAATAGATATAATAAAGGTCAAGATGCCTCTGAAGCTGACATTTCTAAATGAGGTTCTGGTCTACTGCAGATTTAAAGTTGTTGTCTGTAAAATATCTAGATGCTTGCAGCCCATGTCAAAGAGCACAAATGGACATTTTCTAATTGTCTTGCATATACTTTAGGCAGTGCAGCAAAGACTAAAGTAAGCAATGTGACACTTTCTCTACCATACATTTGGAGTTATGCAATTGGTTCATCTGTGGGGGATGAAAAACGGAGTTGAGTGACAGTGAGACTGCAGTGCAAAGTATTCCTCCACATAGATCTGGGCTCACTGCTCATCTGGCTTTCATGTATTCTGAACATACTTCTTTACATATGTGCCGGATACATAGTGGGGAGGAGAAAGTCATGTTTGCTGCGGCTGGATTATGGAAATCATTAATACAAGGACTCTGATCTGATGGTTTTGGGAGAGATTGTGATCTTTTTTCCTAGACATCCACGCAATAAGTGCAGCTCCACAAATTTGTTAGCTTTATTACATCATGTGTCGTGCGCTTAGTTTTGCATCTCTTTGTTGCTTGATAAGCCCTCCATCAGATACTGCCCAATAAAACCATGAACCGTATTAACATATGTCAGCTATATTGTTTTTCTTCCAGCAAAACAGTCGATATCATGTACAGAATAGTTTACAGTGCACTATATTTCATAATCATATTTGATGATTATCTGTGATGTTCAAATTCCATGGTCATTACCACAAATATGCGTAGGAACATCCAGAAAAACGAAACCGTCAACATTCATCTTGGCCACGAGGCACATTTTTTTTGAAGAGGCTGTGATATTAAATAACTGCATGTTGTGGACGCATCATTTTTTTTTAAGTTAAGCAAAAATAAGCTTACAAAATAAGCCAATCCATATAAAGATATCTAAGTAAATGGAGTCCAGTGGAAGGAAATCAGAATATGTCCCAAAGTGAAAAACTTTGGGACATATTTTTCTTTTCTTTGATTTTTATATACATTTATATACATACCTTTGCTGACGTGTAGACTTGTGTGTTTATGTATGTTTACAGTAATAGTGTGTGATGCCCAGATGCAGAAATGACCACTGATAAGGACCTGTGTATGGATGGCCAGTCAGCTACAGCCATGTTTGCTGCCAAGGGCACAGATATAACACCCAACAAAGACCAAGGAGTAGTCAAGGTATTTATTGTCATATCTTTAAATTTTTATGTTGTATTGTGGCTGTTTCCATGCACACGCCAGACTCAGACTCCCACTTTCCTTCTATCTAGCTAGATTATCACACACACTCTCTCTCTCTCTCTCTCTCTCTCTCTCACACACACACACACACACATTTTTGTCTGGTTTTGTCTGTTGCCTGTTTACTCTGTCAGATAATGGAGGGTTATCAGCTGGACTGGTTGCTGATCTGTCTGTCTCTGCAGGTTGTGAATCGTCAGGGAGTAGATGGAGAACGACCTATGATTGGGGACAAAGTGACTGTCCACTACACTGGAAAACTGCTCAACGGGAAGAAGTTTGACTCCAGTTTTGATCGCAAGGAGCCTTTTTGCTTCAATGTCGGCAAGGGTGGGTGTTAGACTTAAAGCACATTTCAGCACATTATGTGCCAAACTCAAGTTGTGCCGTACTATAGTCCCGATTTTTATAATGATTAGATTCTTAGCTTTCATGATGTTCCATAACTTTTGAGGCAATTTTATGAACCAACAATCTCTCCCCTTGTCATTTTTTTGAATTCACTTTTTCAATTTCACAGGACAAGTCATCAAAGCCTGGGACATTAGTGTGTTGTCTATGCAGAAAGGAGAAGTGTGCATGGTACTATGTAAGCCAGAATATGCATACGGATCTGCTGGGAACCCCAACAAAATTCCTCCCAACTCATCACTACTGTTTGAGGTGTGTATGTCAGCACAGTGCTGCTGCTCGTTAACACGCTTTGGCATTTTTGTTGTAAACTGTCATGCCAATGAAGCACATTGAATTGAATTGAACATTGCTGCCGCTCGTGCCATGCATGATCTGCAGTGATTGTGATCAACAGCAGCGTGTGTCTTCCTCTCTAGATGGAGCTGCTCAGGTTTGAAGGAGAGGTGCTTACAGGTGATGGTGGCATCACAAGAAGAATCAAGGTTAAAGGGGATGGTTACACGAACCCCAACGACGGAGCCACTGTTGATGGTAAGTCCCTTCTTTGTTTCATGGATTGTTATTACTCCAAATAGCCACTATAACTGGTTCGCTGTTACATCAGAGATTAAATTGTAAAGTTTGCATTAGCAAGTAGCGTAACACAACTACATATAGCCCCAAATGTGGAGTTAAGTCTTCAGCTGTGTACTGTGCCGGTGTAGATTTGTGCCATGTACCCCACAGTGCACCTGGAGGGTAGCTATGGGGGTCGTTTGTTTGACTCCAGGGACGTCCGCTTTACTGTTGGTGAGGCTGAGGATAAGGGTGTTCCTCTGGGAGTAGACCGAGCCATGGAGAAGATGCAGAAAGGAGAGTGCTGTATACTTTACTTAAAACCCAAGTAAGTTATCCAAATATTTAAAATGTGATCCATGTCAGTTTCTGCTGTGATGCAACACACTTTAATCTGTCTTTATTTGGGATTTCTTTTGGCGAGTGTCTCCACTAGATGTTAGGGACAGTAGGTCCTTCCTGAGACCTTCTAATCCTAAATACAACCAGCTCCATATGAACTATAGACCTTTTTTATTTCATGGCACTCTGAGTATTTGGACAGATATTATTTATGTATTTATACATTTATTATAAAGTAATAATTTCCCCCTCAAATGGCTATTTCCTGATGTTTCCTCTCAGTTGAATAGACAAAGGAGAAGCTCCATTAATTAAATCCAGCTCACTATTAGACCAATGGCCAGTCTACATAAATTACAATTCTAATATGCAGTATTTCACAAATTAAACTTTTAACTATGGACATTTGAACTTTCATGAATTCTCCTTCATAAACTATGCATGTGTTTGAACCAGTGCCATGTTTCCTTTTATATCTGGGGAAGTTTATAGTAGAACAGGCTCATGCTCGGTCGCACTTTATTTTTGCAGGTATGGCTTTGGAAGAGAGGGTAAACCAGAGTACAAGATTGGACCAAACAAAGACATTGTGTATGAAGTTACCCTTAAAGACTTTCAGAGGGTGAGTTCTGCTTTCTAAAGGAAAACATTGCCAAATGAGCTTCTGGCAATCTCTAGGTCAGTAGAGGGGTCAAAGATTAATGATTTATGTGTCTGCTATTTTGGGTTGATTTTCCCTTTAAACTGAGTGAATTTAAGCACACTAGACAACGACGGTTCAAATAATTCTGCGATAAATTTCATCTGAATACCAAAAAAAACTTCATTTCCACTCTGACACTAACTGAAGTGTTTCCTCAAGGCCAAAGAATCCTGGGAAATGGACTTGAATGAGAAGCTGGAATTGGTCGCTGGAGTTAAGCATAAAGGGAATCAATATTTTAAGGTACAGTCGGCGTCCCGGTCTTTCAGCTTAACAAATAAAAATGGATTTGTCGTTACAGTGTCCATAACACAGATCATGCACCGACAATGTTTAAGAAATCGCTGTTATCTTATCTATCTCTATATTAGGCGGGATGGTACCACCAGGCAATCATCCTGTACCAGCGTATCGTGTCCTGGCTAGAGATGGAGTGTAGTGCCGGGAAGGAGCAGCAGAAGAAGATACAGGATTTTCTTTTGATATCCCAACTCAATCTAGCGTTGTGTTTCCTGCGACTAAAGGAGTTTTCACATGTAGTGGAGAACTGCAACAAGGTGAGTTGCATAGATACACCACATGTGTCGACACAGCTCATATATTTAAACACACTTAGTATACAGTGTCACTCTGTAGGAGACCAACATATTTCCAATTAGATGACTTTACAGTGAGTTGAAGGACACAGTTTGTATTCAAATACTTTTCTGTGATGTTTTGAGATGGTCTGATATGTTCCCTTCCTAGTAGAACATTTGAGATATTTAAATTTCATGCAAAATAATACACTGAACACAAACACGTAAATGTTGTGCTTGTTTTAGTCCTCTGGATGAGTGGAGCTTTAACCAAATACTGTGTGTGTGTGTGTGCGTGCGTGCATGCGTGCGTGCGTGCATGCGTGTGTGTGTGTGCGTTCGTGTGTGTCAGGTGATTGAGCTTGATGGGAGAAATGAGAAGGCTTTGTATCGCCGTGGGGAAGCCCGTCTCCTCCGTAACGAGTTCAGCCTGGCCATGGAAGACTTTCAGCAAGTACTGCAAGTCAACTCCTCCAACCGAGCCGCTCGCGCTCAGATTTCCATCTGCCAGCACAAGATCCGGGAACATCATGAACAAGACAAGAGGATCTATGCCAACATGTTCCAGAAATTTGCAGAACATGACGCCAAGGTCAGTAAATTTCATGTTCCCAGGCAGCTAAATGTAATTGAAGGAAATTTCCCAAATAAAATGATTTGTTATTCATGACAGAACTCCTTCACTCACATTCATCATTAGGGTTGATTTCATTTTCTTAAAAGGTAACAAACATTGTAGCATTTTCATAGTAATTTGTTGTGTAATGGATATAATTCACTGTCTGTGGTGGCATACTGACATCTAGTGTTCATTCATGTCTTTTTGAATTTCCTTGCCCTCTGGTGACCCGTTATTTGCTGCTGCTCGCCTCTGTTAAAAAGAAAGAAAATATGGCAGGAGCATAGCAATAACAACATAAAATGTAAATTAATTCATTCGTTACAACAAATGACAGAGAACAACACTTTTAAACCTGTCAGGTTAAAAAACTGTTTTATTTGGTTAGGTTAACACTCATATGTGAGTGATGAAGAATTTTCAGATGTTCTAATGAGGCATATTCTGCATAATTTTCCTAATTTGCATTAGTCTAATGATTCACCGTATAATTATTAACTAATGAAAAAAATGTTTATTTGAAATTGTTGTAGTCATTTGTTTTTATCTCTCCTACAGGTTGGGAAGATGAAGAGGAGGCGGGATGAAAGTGTGAAGAGCGATGAGAACAGTGAAGTGGGCATTAAACGACGACGCAGGAGTCAGGACTGTCCATAATAACAGGGACATCTAAAAGGGAGAAAGGCAGGCAGGCCTCTCTTTGCTTCCAGTGTCGAGCCCAGGGGCAGAGGCAGGAATGGAGTCGGACAAAACCCTCTAATCCAAACCTCATTATCCCAAAACCCCATGTCACCATTCCTGCATATAAAGCAGAGTGTGAGTAGGGAGGTTTGCAAGCCAAACAGCATTTCTCCTGTCACATGGACTGCTCAGCGGCCGCGACGCGCCTCCCAGTGGAGTCAGTACTGCACAGACAATGACAAGTTAAGCCTTGATAGATTGGTGATCAGTTTTACCCACTTTTTTTTTATGCTATGAGTTTAGCTCTGCAATGACTTAAAAATGATAGAGGAATTCAATTGCCGTTGTCATTAGGTTACTGTTTAGAGTTGAGATATGCCCACACAGTGTGTATTTGATTCCCCGACTGCACTTGCTGGTATTCATACCTCTGACTTGTGTTTGGTATTAAGCCTTTCTTGGGCAGCTGCATGCATGGATCACGAGATGTTCGGGATTCAGACTTGAAACTTTAGCTCTTATTTGATGTGCAATATGTGCTCTGGATAAAAGGTGGAATAAGTCAAGTGACCCCAGTGGTATTTTGAATAAAAACACAATCAGTACTACTTTTCTGTGCTATAGTAAGCAAAAACAAGTTGCCCATAATAATGGATAAAAATAATCCATGGTTCATAATAATGGATCAGCATTTAAACTATTACAAACTATTACCCGTTTCATTCAATTAATATTGATATGATCTCCAAATTACACAAAATAAATAATCCTCCACACATCAAATTTCACAGTTGTCATAAATCATTGATACAAGCCTTAAGTTATCCATCAGCAGTAGCCAGAAGCAGATAGTAGAATCTGAAAAAAGCACAAACTAGAGGAACTACATTATACCAAAACATGAACCTGTAATTCTGGCTATAAACCTAACTGTTTCTAAATATGTGTCTCTTTGGTTATCTCAAATAACAATTGAATCAATATATGACACACTGTAGAAAAAAAAAACCTTTAGAGACAGATCAGTTCAGTATGTCTTTTTTTAACATTCTGTAGCCCAGGCAGTGGGCTGCAGGCAGTAGAGCGTAAATTGAGAAGTTAATTTCAGAAACACATTTAAGCTGGGTTTTTTTTGTGGGTTTTTTGGGGTAAGGGCCAGCCATTCTTTAAGATAAATTAGACAATGGTCATGTATTAAAATAATTTATCCATGAACATGTGCATGGTGGGTCAACCTGCTTTTCAGTTGCAATTAAGTTGTTGAATTTTTGTATCCATGAAATACATCAGGCAATACAAGTCCTCTGTTTTATGAAAAACCAATGTGCTATCATAGGTAGGCGACTGCAAATAAGATATTTCCACTCCTGACTTTTGGTGCTGACTTTTGGTGATTTAGGAACTGAAGCTTCTACTGTTGCCCACATTGTTTGTTGCTCTGCGTCAGCCAGATGCATATAATGCACAAGAAATAGCTCTCAATCCATCTAATTTCTTGAAATTGAAAGCAGAAAATTTGAATTGAAAACACAGACACACACGCACGCACGCTCACACAGACACACACACCATCATTAAATATTTCTTAGTTCTGCGCAGCACGTATCTGAAATGAAAAACTTTCCCAACTGTCTGTTCGTATCTGAACAATGTACAAACAGCCAAAATTCAACCAACTGGGAATATAACCAACTCTCAGTGATAAGATCATCGTGCGGCTCTTGACCCAATCAATATACACAGCAGAGCAGTGCAGCACCATTCCTAATAACTGTCAGCAATTATTATTATTTATTATTAATAATCACTATCAGAGCCTCTCACATTGCCACCTAAGGAGATGTTTGATAGTAGACTCACCCCACCCACACCACCCCAATCCCACCTTTGTAAATGAAAAGGCCGATGTACTTGCACAGGCTCATACCTCTGTGAGTACCAGTGGGACAGTCAGTCATGGTAACGACAATGAAGCTTTAAGTATGAATCGTCAAAACCACAGTCCACTCTGAATCTTATCCAAAATCTTTGTATTTTCCTCTACGTTTTTGAAATTGTGGTAATGTGATCAAGTAGAGCATTCTACAGGTGTGTAGTTCTGTTTGCATTGGTCTCTGTAGTCCACTGCTTTTATTTTCTTATGTATGTGTTAGATTGTGGAGAATAATGCACTTTGGCTAAGATTGTAAAACCACCACTGTTGTCTTTTCATGAGAAGCCCAGATAAAGTCTTGGCTATAAAGTTTAGAAGTTTGTTAAACATTGGTTGGTTCAGAATGAAAACCTTAGCTGTCTTAAATATTTTGTGTAAACAGCATGTACATTCAGAAAGAAACATCAACAGTCTGTGTGTGTATGTACATGTGTGTGTGTGTGTGCGCGTGCGTGCGTGTGTGTTACCATTTTTGTCAAGGAATATACAGTGCTCTTTGTTAGCAAGGTTTTTGAATAGATTATTGATAAGTGTTTTCAGTTAAGTGCTGCTGGCTATAAACATTCAAACATTTTGTACAGCATTACAGACGAGCATGAATTACTGTTTTTTTCTAGCAATTATGAGGGTAAATTGTGGTAAACAGCCCACAAATATATATATTTGACATACTGGCTGCAACTACTACAGCATCTGCTTCTATCTGTCAACCATTGTGTTTTCTTTAACTTAATGTCACACCAGAAGTATGATATTTAACTCCTTCACTGTCCTCAGGGACAAGAGTCTGCAACTGTCTGATAAAACGTCACTTATAAGGCCCCACACCTAAAATCGGTTGTGATAGGAGGAAAAAGGTATCACCACCCACAGTAACAGTGAGAATGGAGCCCCTATCCCTGAAAGTGTTAGTGACATGCCTACTGGCTATAACATGACCCCCCAGCCAGTGTACAAATGCAATCAAGCAATCAATGACTCTCATGTTCATGTTCAGTTAAGTGCCTTAAGATTTTTATTTTTTATTTTAAAATCAGTCATAAAACACTGGTATAAATGACAACCCACAAGTCTGTCAAAGCCTTGATAAATGCGTAAGATAGACAACTGATTATGTATCAAAAGTATAACCAAACAGGTTAAAATGACACCTCTCTAGCCAGGCCTACAGTAAAAATATAATCTATGTAACCCTGACTGTTGGAGCCATAATTCAACTTCTTATCATTAACATTGATTTTTAAAAAAAAATTCCAAATCCAACACAAACTTCAGAGTCTGTGTATGCATGGTGCACAGCTTCCACACACTCTCAATTTAATAGTGTCTGCACTCTATACACGTCAGACAAACTTGAAGTGTTGGGACGTCCCGTGGCTCAGGTGGCTATAAGGCACTTAGGCCCTGTACCTACGATGTCTGGGGTTTAGGTCCGGCCTGGGACCCTTATCGCATGTCACCCTGCCATCTTTTCTGTCTCTGGCTGTGATCCTGCATCAGGTTGTGATTCCAAAATTAATCATATTATCACTCAAAATGTGATTGATGGACTCATTTAACAGTGACCAAGAGCTGAATCAGTATGGCTCATGTGGAAAGTGCTTGACCTATTCATCCATGTCACTTCATTCTACTGGTTGCAAAAAAACATGTGTGGGAGGATTTGTCTGACCACACCCTTACTTTCTGACCTTTAATGCAGTGTACAACTATGTAATGCAAAATATCCTTTTTAAGATTTCTCCAGAGTCAGCATTTAAACTCCACAGAGTTCAAAGGAGTGAAATTATACTTGACGCTGTGATCATACTTGAGGCCTTTGTGTGAGGCCTTGAATGAGGGCGAGCCCTGCCTTATGCCCCAGAAAGTGGACCGGAGAATGATTACAGCGGGCCAGTGTCTTTGGGGCTGCTCCAGGCTGTCATTTCTTGCTGGGACATCATGGTGGTGAAACGTCTGTCCACATCATCCTGTTCAAGAGCTTGCTTCTGCGCTTTGGGTATAGGAAGATCATCGGCCGGAGTGCATAGGATGGAGATCCTCTAACAAAGAAAAATATTTGTTTTAATGAAAAAAGACACAAGTAGCTTGCTGGAGACACCGTTTTGTAATATCACAAATGGCATACCTGTCTCAGTGTCCCGGGAGTAATGCTCACGTTGTACAACATCCAAAGAGGAATCATGAGTGTAGAGGAGAGAGTGAACCACCAGCCAATGGCATAGCCCCACCATGGATAGTCAATGGTGTTGTTGAACTTTAGAGGAGCATATTTGACCAAGGAGAAAACAAACGTTGCCTGAAAGCAGTTATAGAAAAAGCAGTTAAGCGGTGAAACTGTGTGAGTTGAAGAAGTATAGGTTCAATAATCAACATGTACACCCTGGCAAAGAACAACATTAGAAAAACATTGCATAATATGTAATCAACATGTGAAGTAGTGGGGGAATATGACTCACCATGCAGACTACTGGAGTGACATATTTCAGACAGTATTTAATCAGGGGTGAAGGTCGAAATCCAATCATGTCCTCTACGTTATCGTAGAAACGGTCCGCACCTGTGGGATGGATGGAAACTTCGAGGTGAGTGCACTGTCGTTATAATGAGTTACTGCGAGGATTGTAACTGAATCGCACACAAGCCCACGTAAAATCCTTTTATTTAACTCACCATAAGCCCATCCAATACAAACAGACTGTATTATAGCAAACAGGAGAAGAGCCATTCCACTGCAGGCATAGTAATCAAACAGCTGGAAGATGTACAGTCCGCCCTGTGTTTGAGACGGAGCTGAATCAGCTTTATGGTGAACTTTTTGACATGAGGAAAAAAGAAAACTGATTGTGCATGAGGGTGACATCACATTTTAATCTGATCTTACCTCTGTAACCATCAAAAGGCCGATGAAGAAGCTGCACACGCTAATGCCAAGCAGAAGAAGCTTTCGTCGATGGCCGGTGTGAAAGAAGGCAGGGTTCATGTCGGATATTGCTGTTGTAAGAGCTTCCAGACCTACAAACTGAAACAGAGTCATCTCAGTTCTTTATAATACTACATAAGCTCACAGAGATCACTATACTGATTTTATAATATATAACTTATTGTTTTTGTAACTGCGAGATACCCACTGAACCCAAGCCAAGGCATTCAGTCTGAGAGCCAAAAGTCCTTTGATTTAAAGAAGGCTGCAGCTGTTATTTTACTGTAAAATGTATGAAATAGTTTGTGTATATCATCCTAGACAAAACCAGAGCATTTAATCAGTCCATTATCATCATTATCTTACCGAATTAAAATCTTCAATTTGTAGTTTTATTCCAGAGAGAAACAAATGTGATGTTTTTATTTCACTCAGTTCTGAGGAAGAGTCAACTTACCTCACTGTCCAGTCCAAGTAAGATGATCATGATGAAGAAGAATATGGCCCAGATCTGAGGAAATGGCATCATGGAAACTGCGCGAGGGTAGGCAATGAATGCCAAGCCAGGACCTGTAGAGGAATTAGTAAAAGGTTATATTTAAAGAACATTTTCTGTTTGTTGAGTCAGAATATTGAACTTCTGTCCATTTAAGTGTATTTTGGATACTTCTGCTGAGTTAAATGCATACATTTTCATTCATTCATTCATTCATGACACCTTTCCCCAATCCCCACCTGACTCAGCCACTTTTGATATCTCTGTGTTCTGCTCATACGCCATGAAGCCAAGTGCAGAGAAGATGGCAAAGCCAGCTACAAAACTGGTCCCACTGTTCAGAAGGCATAAGTACACACAGTCCCTATAAAACAAGAACAGATTTTTTGGTTACATTATTTAGTATTACATACTGCATACATGAAATCTCAGGTTTTCCCCCTTAAACTGGGTGGTTAAATTATCGACATAATCCAAATCCAAAATGTAGACAAAATGTTAGAACTGCTATCAAAACATGAAGCTGGAGATTTTATTATTTTGTCTCCGTGAAACTGAAGAACATAAGTCATGACACAAGGTCCAACAGAACAAAAAACTGATTTTTTTTATTTTTATTTGGGCCTGTAAAAATATTTCCAGTGTTTCTAAGCACTGGAACAAAACTTTTATTACAACTGATTAAGAAAGAAATGATAAAAAGCTTATTTTTCATCAGCAAGTAAAAATCATCATCAGCACTAAATTACAGGCGGGTGTAGAGGAAGTCAACATGTTGACCTTTGTGTCTTTGTGCTGAACGTCATACTTTTGCTTCACCATTCAGAGAACGGCATTTGCTACTGTGCTGTGCACTTCTCTCCGTGCCGCACACTAATAAATAACCTTTAAATAAATAACCTTTATTGAAAGAACACAGAGATCTCAGCTTGAATTCCTTTTTTTAAATTTTTTTGAAGTTTAAATTTTTTTATTTTTTTTTTGAATTTTATTCCCTTTTTTCTCCCAATTTTAGTCATCCAATTGTACCCCCTAGCTAAGCAGTCCCGGTCGCTGACCCGCTCCCTCTGGTCGCTCTTGAGGAGGGTTGAGACTGGGGCACGTGCCTCCTCCGATACACGTGCAGTCGCCAGCCGCTTCTTTTCACCTGACAGCGAGGAGCTTCACCGGAAGGACGTAGCGCGTGCGGAGGAACACGTTATTCCCTCCCGTTCCCCTCCCCTCCGAACAGGCGCCCCGACCGACCAGAGGAGGCGCTAGTGCAGCGAC
>OMOV01088608.1:10000-13017 GCA_900312565.1 Beryx splendens | reverse complement strand
ACAAAAGAGAGAGAGAGAGAGAGAGAGAGAGAGAGAGAGAGAGAGAGAGAGAGAGAGAGAGAGAGAGAGAGAGAGAGAGACTCCAGACACTCCATTTCTCCACCTTCCTTCGCTCTCTTCTCCTCTGGTCTTGACATCTCTCCCCCCATCTCTCCCTCTCTGCTGCTTTTCCAGACACTGACACTCTGGGTCATCCCAGGTCACAATCAACTGGTTGCACCGACTACAGCTGTTCAGCTGGACGCTGTCTTGTTTCATTAACGCTAAGTAAAGCAGATCATAGCATTCTATCAACACCACCTGCTGGTCAAGAGCATGACCCATTCACTATATATCTACCATATCGCCTGTCTCATAAACGGAATGACATACAGCAACCTGTAATTTCCTGGCACGCATTATGATTATTATTTTATTACTTTTACTGTTAAGGCTGTGTTGTGTCACTGTAAATGCTTTCTCCATTGGGATGAAGTGAACTTGGATGAATTGCCTGTTCAAGCAGGGTGTTTCACCGGTTGCCGGGCAACCGATGAGTGGATCGTATCTTGTGGTTTTGTCGCATAGATAAATAAAAGACCTAGTATACTGTGGTTCGATATAAATGTCATTGTTTGCAAGAAAGGAAATGTAACTAATGCTTGGAGCAACAAAGCTGTAGGCTGCCAATTGAATGAAAAGGTAAATATCTATCATTTCCCTAAAATCTCACCAAACTCAGTTGTCAACAATCTCAAAACAGGGCTTGTTGTAACGTGCTTACAATATGCTCAATATGCTAAAGTTTTCCCTTTTTATGGATCCCTAAAATTCGCCTCCACATATTGACTATGGAAGATCATGTTTTCCACAGTCACCTTGCAGTAAAGGTATGTCATGCTGCAGTTTTTCTGAGTCAAAAACCCCCTCAGTAATACTGCAGTAGCACTTTAGATGTACCCGCTTAAACAGACACTTTCAGGAATGGACAAGCCACTGCATGCACACGTACAATTTGGCTCAAGTGTGTCATAACATTTCACTAGAAAATGTGCATGGACCATAGGTTACATGCCGCAAATGAAGCACTGGGATTAAGTTCCACTAAGGTGTTTATTGATAATGGAAAGCTCCTTCTTTAAACTAAAGCTACTGTTCTCTTTTCTACACACAAGGTAAATGTGGGAGATACTAGTAACAGTAATCTACTAAGCCATGAGGACACAGTCATGGTTCACTATTATTAGAACTTCTAGAAGTCTCTTTCTTATTTTCAAATGGGATGAACTGGGTAGTATGTTATATTGGATGGCAGTACTGCTGTTTATGCCAGGAACCTGGCATGCAACCTTCTTGTTGTAAGTCATGAGGAGATCTTTTACATAACTTGGCTTTCCAGTGTATTCTTGCTCCCTGCTCGCCTTTACCTCACTTTCATCTGCATTCATTAGCAATGTTTGATTTGTTGCACTCTGGGATGCAATCAAAACAACATGGGAGGTTGACAGGGCATGTACTATGGTTTCAAAAACAACAGCTCCTTCTCCAGTTCCTGAAGACTGACTTGTCCTGAATCCTGATCCTGAGAACTGCACATGGTGCACCCGACGCCTGAAACAGCAGAGTGGCGCAGACGCACCGTCAGCCTCCAAACCTAAGCCACAAATTATGTCTGGTACATGGAAAAGATCATGTGGCCCTGCAGTGGAGTAGGGGTGGTGAGAGCGAGGAGGTTGGTGGTAACTGGGTTGGGATTGGACGGATACGATTTACATTCCTCTCCAGGGATGTGATATGAAGACAAGGTCAGACCAAGGCTAATACATAAGACACAGAGGAGAGGGAGGAGGACTCGAGTCCGACCTGCTCTTTACTCAAAACGACTTGCTATGAAACATGATACCATATTGCGTGTTAACTCTGCACATTGCATAACTTACAATGAGATACAATCTGTCCTGCATTATACTAATTATCTAGATCTGCCCAGATCTCTCCATTTGTCTAATCAAGTGTATCTGTACAGACACATGGCAGATACCTGGCAGACAGTATTACATTTTGGACGGTGTTGTCTAAAATATATACATTGAAATGTTTTGAAGGCATTTGGCATTTGCAGTTTGCCCCTGTTGAAGGAAATACCTCAAACTCCATCAACATCCTACAGCACATTCCATCTCATTTGAATAGTCGGTGCACAGAAGTACTCCTAACCTCAATGCCCAGAGGAAACTCATTGTAATTGCAAAGAAATGTAACACTGCAGGCTAACACTGCTAATCCGGTCTGAGTATTCTAGTCACACTTGGAGTTGAAACAAAGTTGACTTTTTACAAAAAGGCCAGGGTGCACATATACCTTTATTTAAGGGTGACTTTCTCATGGATATATGATATGGTTGTTTTCGGAGCGATCTATAATATTAAAGCAAATCCATGAAATGTTCTTTTTTTCCAATGGCATATACGTTTGAGAGAGAATGGGAGAAGGAAAAAAAGACGGAGAGGGGCAGAGAAGGGTAAAGGAGGGTGAAGGCAGTATCTCCAGCAGTAGGGAGGGAAAGACTCTTGACAGCCTAAAGAGATTAGTGTCCATTACCAAACAAATTTCAGCTACCACCTACAACACTTATGACAGGCCTCAGTCCAACCCTCATAGGAGCCCTTTTAAAACCACACGCTTTTGTCGTCACGGCCATGTTCCCTGGACACCGGAATGAAACAAGTACTGTTTTCTTGGTTGCCTGGTCTGAGAAGAGGGGGTGAGTGTTTAAGAAGGGTGTGGGAATCAATTATCCCACTCAAGAGACATGCAGGACCAGTGGGTATTGCTGGGATTAGTGTCCATTCTTGTCATGTACTGACAAAACCTCCTGCTGATCTCCTTAAAACCAGGTGTTATTAAGAAGCAGGGCCCACACCGGGGGCCTGTACCTATAGGGTTTTGAATAACTACCCTTTAGGAATGACTGACGAGCTTGTATTTAAAAAAAAAAAAAAAAAAAAAGCATTCCTATGCCTTCAAGTGCTCACCTG
>OMOV01088608.1:0-5000 GCA_900312565.1 Beryx splendens | reverse complement strand
GCCTGTTGTGGCAGGTGCTGGTCCGACTAAATCCGTTATCATTAGGGTTACAATCTGAGATGTTCGTGGGGCTTTCATTCTTTGACTTAATAGGTTACAGTACCTTCAGGGGAAATTTTGTGAACTGTCAGAAAGGGAAGTGATTTGTTTGCTCAGTTGACCCCGCCAGGGTTCAGCCTGAGGAGTTTCAGACAGTTCCATTCATTTAAATTTGAGTTTTGGTCAAGGGCATGTCATTCTGTGGTCTTGTAAACCGTGCTGAATGCGAGCCCTAACACTGAGTCAGGAGTTTGTTTTTATTTAGTTCATGTGCGACATATACAGGAAGGCTGCCCACAGTCATGCAACTGGGATTTACCAATCACTGAGGCACCACATTATCCGGAAGAAGCCAATACAGTGGCTAATACTTGGCACTTAATTATTGCGACAGCCTTAAATCACCCTATCATCGTTTGCTCATGATGCAGTGCTGATGCCCTTTCAGATGGTATTATTGTTTTCAATGCCCCATTAAGTGAGGCAATAGGCCAAAAACAACATGCTAACAAATGGGATTTGTGTAAATTTACTTAGGAGGAGTGATTTTCCGTATGCTACTGTAAAAGGCTTTTATCACATCGCTGAATTAGTTCCTGATGTATATCAAACACCAATGCATCTTAAAGTTTAAGTAGGTGATTCTCTTCTCTCTGTAGTGAAGCACAGAGAAGTAACGATGTTATTTAAGTGGCTCCATGTAAACATTTCCTTTGGTTCCCTCCTCTCTGTCGCCTCCTGTTCCTCGTTTCCCCACCTCATGTGCGTGCCGGCATCCCTGCAGTGGTTTGTGGCGAGCTTCTGGGTGATTACCACTCATTAGGAGCAGCAGAGTTAGTGTGGGCTCAGGCTGGCGTTGCCTGGCAGACAGTGGTGGCGGGCGTCTCATTACCGGGCCTTAAGGACTGATTAGCCCTGACGTGCAGCAGGGCGGGGAGCGCCGTTGATAGAGGGATTTCCCAACTTCATAGGATATCCTGTGGCTATAGCCACACCTCAAAGGGTATCACTTTACCGTGAAGCCAAGAAGATATGATTCTCTCAGCACTGACGGTGTGACCATGTAGTCTGATGAGATCACGCAAACCTGGAGGCTTAGATAACAGACCGCATGCCCTCTGAAAAAAGACAGCTTTGTTTTCTTTATATTTCTGTTTGATACATCTGGATTTGAGCTAAGCCCTGCTTTGTGAGCACTCCTGCACCCTGACATCTCAATGGAAAGCCTGCTATGCCCGCGGATTCCACAGGGGGGTGCAGTGTCTTCTGGGAGGGCAGGATGGTCCTCAATCAGCACTTTTTAACGTCTTTGTGTAACCTTAGGAAAGTGGGAAATGAAATGTGAAAACATCAAATTTAAAGGCAGCCAACTCTGTGAAAATAGAATGAAGGAAAAAAACTGAGTTCCACGTATGCCTAGTTATGGCCAAAATGCATGTCATGTACAAAGTTTCTCTCAACTTTCAGTTTACAGAGCCTCAGCCAAAAATTCTCCCCTCTGCACAGAATATCTTGTCTTTTCTAAATTGCTTTTTCTCTGAGTCATGTGCCACATTACTGTTTATTTTATGGGGTGAATCATTTAGAAAATTCTGGAGCTTGGTACACACCTTTGTTATGAAGGTTTCAGCGGTGTCTGTAGTGGGCTGTTATAGGGCTCATACTGTATAATAATATGGTTGTACTGTATATTTTGAAGATTACATGGTTCGGTAAGGCTTTTAAAATGTGTTTGGCCCACTCACATCCGAAAGACTTCTGGTTCTGGTGTCATCAGCATGCTGAAGAGACCACAGCTAAGACTTACTGGATTTTAAAAGGCTAACCTAGCGCCAGTTCAGTGCTACCAGTTAGCTGCTGCACTTCATAGTTACCAGAGATGGTGAGAAAAACTCTTGTTGGTAAGACTGTACACACATGATGATCTTTACAGATGCGGTTGGAGACATGGGTAATTTGCAAAACAGGAAAGCTAATATAGACTCATGATACTTTTAGCGGTCAGGGATTGATGAGATGATGCTAGTTAGTGTGACCGCCATGTCCTGTGTTTTCCATGCTTGACCGCAGGCGAGTTTCCCTGCCTGGTTTGTGGGAAAAGGAGAGACATGGCACCTCACATGGGCCAGGATTAGCAAGATTGACAAACCCTTCTGCTCCTCAAGAGAATATCTGTCCATCTCTCATGTCTCACTTAGGGGGATTATGATAGGTTTGGTTTCAAATGTATTTTTTGTCAATAAAAAATGAAAAAAAAACTTTCCACCCCAGCCAACATAAAATATTATAATTTATTAATGCCATACACCTGTTTGTAATGACTTATAATTACACAAAAGATCAAAGAAAGTTAGTCATTAGTTGGTCATACCTTTCCAGAAATGCCTGGTTAGGCTCTTATATATCTGGACGATTATCTTGCATAAACACAACCCTATGGAGGCCTGACCTGACATGCTCTCAGATGTGTGTGTTTGCCAAATGGGTGTTATTACACAGACTATGGTTTGCCCCAAAAGGCATATTTATCTGTAAAGCCTGGGCATTAGTTGGAGAATGGACACAGTCTTTATGTCCTTAAGTTACCATGAGCAAATTACCGCAGTGACGTACACTGACATGCATGGGCCTATAGGCAAGGTGAAAGTTTTCAGCTGCAATTAAAGAAAAAAAAAATTCTTTCCTTGTCTCATGGTTCTCTTGATAATGGCCTGTTTTGCGTTTTTCTCTCAACTGGTTGCTGTTTCCTCAAGTGTCAATCAATTGTCAAAAGTCAGTCATTCTCACTCTAGGTAATAAATGTATCGCTCATGCGTCAATACTTTCTAGCTTTAACTGTTACTGTACCTTTCTGTTACAGTACATAGAACAAATATAGGAGGGTAGTTCATCATCTGTTCATGTTTAACAGTAAATAAACTTAAATACATCACCTGTTGTGGCCTTAATTGAAGTTCTGTGGGCCTTTCAGCAACAGAGTGAGAATTTTCATGGAGGAAAAACATAATCTTTTGGTAGTAACAGTAAATAACCGTTAGTAATAGGCCTATGTCTAAACTCAGCCACTTGCATTTGCTGATGCATGGATGGTTGAAAACAGCTGCTGTTTTGTGATTTGTTTCGGCTTCTGTGGTTTGACTTTGCATGCTCGGCTTATTCGTAAAAGTGCTTTTGCCCAGTGTAAAATAAATGAACAAATCTTGCATTGCCAATCTGTAATCTGCGCACACGCTTAAATACCTGCTATCTAGAGCATTACCAAGAGTATAGTTAAACTATTAGAGTGTTGTTCTGCTCTCTTACCAAATAATGGTGGTCTGATTCTCGTGTCAGCATGTGCGAATCGGCGAGTATGTGTGCCTGAACGTGTTTGGTGCGTCGGTGCGCTGGTACAGGGGTGCTCTGTGCCATGGTGTAGGCTAGAACAGGGGAGTCATGCGGACACTGCTGCGCGCCCAATCTGTGCCAGTCACACAGTGACTATAACTGAGCTGCTGACCTTAGAAGCCTTGAGTTCTCACATAGCAGTTAAACCTCTTACCATGCCCCACACTCCCATTCCCAAACCCAGAGCCTGTATCCCTACTGCTCAGCTACTAGTGCCTGCATTCACTGCTGTGCATTGAAAACTCAGCCAGAAGTTTAGTTGAACGGTACTTTTTTTTCTTTTGCTGAGTCTTTGTGAATTGAAAGTTGAAAGAAATAAGTCATCTATATCGATAAAAGGTTATTTTGCGCTTTGTTTAAAAATGAGAAAGAATAGAATTAGGGACACTTGAACTTGCAGTGGATTTAAAAGAAAGATTTCCACTGTAACATGTCATTCACAATGAGAACATTCCCCAAAGCTTCTGAAGATTATCTCGAACAGGAACCTGACCAGGTCAGTCAATTAGCGGCAGAACACTGACACATCCTGTGTGGGTTGTAAATGACCAGAAGGGACAACAGATGACATAACGGTTGGTCATATCCTGTTGAGTTCAGCATAGGGGACTTTCCCCTTTATGTTGTGAATAGCGGTGCTTCTAGACTTTGCATCACATTCTCACTATGCGGAAAGGCTCATTACTCAACTAATAATGACTTCAAAGTCGTTCTGTCATGTTACTGTACTGTGTCAGTCACAGCTTGTTAGGGGTAGTCACAACACCCAGTGCTTTCAACCAATCACTAATCTTATCTTAGCCTCATACATAACCGTTTACTCTTTCCCCTATTTCTGGCTTTAATGACATGGGAAACGAACAGTGTCACTCCGGCTGGTGGGGGGAAAGGTCCACATATTTCAGTAGGGTGCAGATTTTCTCGTCTCATCTCCCTCTTGTCGATGCACAATAGCCTGGAGACTCCCTGTACCAGAGAGTCATTTGAGACTGAATCATGGTTTCTTCAATTATTCAGGCCTGAGCTGTGGAACACATTGTCAGCCATAGTTACAGCGGGCCAGAGGGAAAACACCACACACTCACATTCCTACTACCTCTGGCACGGCCTGGCCCGTGATACACCAGATGGGACTTGGGCAGGGTGGTCTGAAGTTCATCCAACATTTCTGAGAAAAACACACTTTTTTTCCCCCCAAGAGGAGCATTTAAACACCATGAAAGAAGGAGAAAAAAGTGCATGAGAGAAAAAGAGATCAGCACTGGCAACATTGATTTTCTTCAAAAAACCCATTTATTTTAAGAACAATACCAAAGATTTTTTTCATGGGTAGGTTTTTCTCACATGAGCATGGCAGTAAAAGGTAAACTAGTACAGACAGTCCATTCTAGCACACATGTTCATGTCTGTCATTGTCTTGTGTTGCTTACCTTTGTCAGACAGCAGTGGTTTTGTCTAGAAGAGGCTTTGTTTTGAGCCAACAGCTGGAGGGAATGATTGGCATTCGTTTAGAGTAATTAACCGGTGGGAATAGGGGAAGTTCAGAGAGCTGCCCCATGAGGGGGGTGGGGGTG
>OMOV01088607.1:0-10254 GCA_900312565.1 Beryx splendens | reverse complement strand
CTCCGGCCCCCCGGTAACTCCCCGCTGTGGAGCTGCGGGAGGAGGTGCCCCGCGAGGAACCCCGGGACCCTCCGCGACCGCCCTTGGACAGCACAGGCTCACACAGGAAGGCAGAGAGGAGGAGACAAGTCCAGCACGCTGCAACCAGCTGGTTCATCACTGCCATCTGTGCCGCTGCCTGGAAAACGACAAGGAGACATGACAAACACTGGGTGATGGTGAAGGCCAGTCCTATCGGTTTGCATTGCTTCCTCTGCACCCAGTTCGACCCAAATTCACTTGTCTGACAAATTATCCACCTATTTTAGTGTATAAAACATTTTGATTAGCAGCTGTATGCTTTCTATTCATCAGTCGACATTCAGATGGTTAGATGCATAAAATGGTTAAAGGTGTATGATATAAAATTCCTCACTGCTCAATAGGCTATGGGCTAAAAACATGTAAACCTAAAGAGATGTAATTACATCCTCTCAAGAGTATCACTAGCATCAGGCTGAAGGGGAACTGTATTAGTGTTTCATAGTGTCTGATGCCTTGTTTTTAAATAGGCTATGTTCTTCAAGAAGAGGAATCTGGGTTCCTGTGTTGCAGATTGCTCCTCTCTATCAAAGTAGGTCATTTTAAAAAGAAAGAACAAGCTCAACAGAGGACATGCTCCTGGCCTTTATCCTTCACATATGAAATAATCATGGATGATTATGAATAAAAGGCAGATGATCTTCTTTGTTTGTTATTAACATGATATCGGCCATGATTTGAAATGCACTCGAGCAGATAGGCTTTTGAGGGGATGTGAACAACAAAATGTCACCATCGCGTAGAAATTAATGTATTTTCATTATTCTACGCGCTGGTATTTGTCAATAAAATGTTTTGCCGAATGCGTGTTCATTTTACTCGTTTTCCCATAAATTAGCTTATTGAAGGCTATTGCACATCATAATGAGGAATGATACCGTTGAAGAGCAAATGCATGTTTGTTGTAGACTATATCTCACCCACAGTAACCGAGTACCTGATGGCGTGTGCTTACCTTATTTTCCTGTTTTTTCCTCCGTTATGTTTTGGCATTCAGATGAAGGAACGGTGAGATGGGATGATCACCGACGATCAAGGCTCGTTCACACAGATGTCTGCGTGAACGCGCGGCGCGCCCACATAAGAAGGCAATTCTCACTGGTCAACATAACAGCCTGGGAGCCTATTGCTCACTTCATGTGTTTGGGATGTAATTACAGAGGCTACAGTGTGGTCTGTGTGAGAAGCCTAACAGTTTTGTTAAAGGCTTCTTACTGTCTGTGCGTCTGAAATCCAAATAGGCTAAGTGTCATTGTTATTAAGTATCTGAAATGTTTTGAATGTCTTACATATTGTGTGATTTGTTTCCCCATAGTACTCTCTAGCTTTGTTTTGAAAAGGTATCTTCAAATGAATTATTAATATAGGCTACATAAATTATTGTTATTATAGTTTTTTAAAGGGAGATTTGAAAGCAGCTTTTCAATAACCTCTTGATATTATATTTAATCTGACTGATAATGATGATGAAATGTTCATTAGGTTACTATGCAGGGTTTCTCTTTGAAATCGAAAACAGTTCTCATAGATTATGAATCTATTTAACCCTCTAAATGTTCAACGAATGGCATGAAAAACATGAACCCACGAGTAACACGTTTAAATGTTTTGCTGAAAAAATAACCTCGAAAACTCTGAACGGTGTAATTATGTATAGCCTATCAATAAGTAAGAATTGATTAATCGAGCCTATAGGAAAAGCCCTGGCTCGTCCTCCGGATGCACTAGGTGGTGATAGTGCGGCTTTGACGTCGGATGCCAACCTGTAGAAAACACCAGAAGAAGAATCCGCAGACGGAGCAAGTTCACTGACAACAACCTCGTCTGAAGTGTCATGGCTTTGTTCTGCAGAACTGCTGCCCTGCTGCTGAGGCCCGCCAGAGCCGTGCCGGCCTCCTGGTCTGCTGCTCGACTCTACAGCTCAGGTAGGTGTTTAAATCACAGGTCTACACAGGTCACATCACAGGTCTACAGAGGTCTCGGCTCAGTTTTCAGCTACACGAACTGCCCCTGCTGCAATGTCATGAAAGCTGCGTCACTCAATGTGCGACGCGCGTGGACAGCAGGCAGGCTGCAAGAAAGTTCCTAATACAGTATCAGCTGTCTGTAGTGAAGCACCAACATGTCTGGGTGGTGTCTGTTAGTGGCTGACAGTTTCATACCGTCTACATGCTGTCGTTGAGATGAGGACTAGTACTGTTTAACAGACCTGGTGGTGCCGTGTGGCTCAGGCTACATGTGGGATAGGTAGGCTGTTAAGTCTTGCTGAAATCTGCTATTGTGTGTCTTATGTTTTGTCCTGCTTCTTTATGTTTGTCCTGAAGGCCTGCCATTCTGTTCTATGATTGATTGTTGATCAGTTAGATCTAGTTGGGCTCATTCTGTCAGTGCATTGAGGCATGTTTGTGATAAAGGACTATATAAATGAACAAACTTGAACTTGAACTAGACCTGGTGCCAGTGGGTTTTGCTTTGCATCTGTGTTGTGGCCATCTTTGCTGTCACATTAAACTAACTGAAGCCCGACTTGCATGCAAGCTGCAGTAGTATTTTGCAAGCGTCAACCTTGAATCTGTATTATTTTGTAACTAGCTGTGGCCTCTGCTCCACAACAAGTATCAGGTTGGTCACTGTAAGGCCTTGACACCAGGCTGTCAGTGCTGATCCTTAACACTTTCTTGAATGATTAACCAGGGCTTGCCCTTGCCTTGTGATATCAGTGTTTCTCAGTAGGGTCATGAGGATAGATAAGCTCAGCTCAGACCACTTCGGTGGTCTTTCAACTAGTTAAAGGGCTACATTGCTTACAGTTAAGAAGTTGATGGTAGTGACTGATATCAGTGCAGTTATTAGTTACACCAAAGGATAGTAACTAAGTAGCAGTCCACATGTAAAGACACAAGTCTGTCAGAATGCATACATATATTCAAGTCTGTCTTCCCCACATTTAAAGAGAGGTTATTGTAATTGCCATCCAGAGGGGCCAGATCATCTGACTGTCTGTGTTACGTTTTGTTTTCATCCAGGCGGTCAGTATGAATACATCATGGTGGAAAAGCGAGGGGAGAAGCAGAACGTCGGTTTCATCCAGCTGAACAGGCCTAAGGCTCTGAACGCTCTGTGTGACGGGCTGATGTTGGAGGTGGGCCGCGCTCTGGACTCCTTTGAAGCCGACGGAGATGTGGGAGCCATCGTCATCACCGGCAGTGAGAGAGCCTTTGCTGGTGAGGGGACTGCGTGTGTTTAATAATGGCTGCATGTGTGTGTTCAATAAGCTGTTTACACCGACCTATCGACAGTACGCTCACGAGTATCACTGTAACGTGTGTTTTTCAGCGGGGGCGGACATCAAAGAGATGCAGAACCGAACCTTCCAGGAGTGTTACGGCGGAAACTTCCTGGCTCACTGGAACAGAGTGTCAACAGTGAAGAAGCCTGTGATTGCAGCTGTCAATGGATTTGCTGTGAGTGTCTTACATTACACCGTTCTGGGCTTGAATCTGGCCCAGGACCTTTGATGCATGTTATCCCCCCCTCTCTCTCCCAATATTTCATGTCTCTCTCTACTTTGAACTGTCAAATAAATGCAAAATGCAAAAAAAAAATCATTCAAAAATAATTTCATTCACCATTTCTCCACATTACTTGTGTTGTTTTAGCTGGGTGGCGGCTGTGAATTGGCGATGATGTGTGACATCATCTACGCCGGAGAGAAGGCTCAGTTTGGCCAACCGGAGATCCTGTTGGGCACCATTCCTGGTAAAAAACATTCTCACCTCTCATATTCTTCCTGTTGAAACTGCACCGCCTAATTTGTTGATCAGTGTCATGCCTTTTGGAGAGGCTGTTGCCATGACGAGACCTGTCTGTCTGCAGGAGCGGGAGGCACGCAGCGGTTGACCCGTGCAGTGGGGAAGTCCCTGGCTATGGAGATGGTACTAACAGGAGACAGGATTAACGCTCAAGAAGCCAAACAGTCAGGTAACACAGACATAGAATGTAGACACACACTTAAGATTAATAATATTGTTGTTGTTTAATTGGTGCAATTAATCCAACTGAATGATCTGCAGTGTATATAGTGAGCTGAAAAATCAAGTTAAACAGGGCTTTGAACTGATCAAAAAATGAATTAATTATACCAGGACATGCATGTGGAGCACATGCACGCACCGATTCATGAGCTTTTATGTTTCTCAGGCCTGGTGAGTAAAATCTGTCCAGTGGACCAGCTAGTGTCAGAAGCTGTTAAGTGTGGGGAGAAAATTGCTGCCAACTCCAAGCTGGTCTCAGCTATGGCTAAAGAGGCTGTTAACGCAGGTGTGTCATTTATTTTTGGCTATCTTTAGTCTTGAAACCTACCTGCGGCTTTACTTGGACAGGTTTGTTGTGTTTTTCTTTGACGTGCTGATCTGTGTCTGGTTGCAGCCTATGAACTGACCCTGGCTGAGGGGAACCGCCTGGAGAAGCGGTTGTTCCACGCTACCTTCGCCACGGTGAGTACAAGTGTGCATCTGAGCGCGAGCGAGGGGGACTGACGGACCTGAACAGTCTGAGTCTTGATCTTCGTGTCTGTTTCTGTCCCTCTAGGAGGATCGCAAGGAAGGCATGACTGCGTTTGTGGAGAAGAGACAGGCCAGTTTCCAAGACAAGTAGCGAGGAGCTGAGTGAGGACTTGGCCAAGAGCACAAAGTTCCTGATATCAGTGGATCATTTCCTAATCTGAAATCCATTCTGACATAAGTTGGATCCTGCAAAAATCCTGATGCTAGTGGAACATACAAGCTAACAAAATTAGGATTTGGCACAGAGTGAGTGCACAAGAGTGTCTTATCACAGCTGAGCCCAGTCTGCGTTTGCACAGTATCAAAATCGAATGCTGTGTGCGTACAGTCGTGCCGTGTGTGAATACGATTTACTAACTTTGTCACGGTCAGTGTTACAGCAGGAGGAATCAGCCCTGATGACTAATACTGACTGCGCCTTTCATTTTCACTGTCAAACCGCTGCCTACATTTTGTAGGCGGCAACCTTTTTTGCCTCTGTACATTTTGCAAATAAATCTCTAAAATGGCTTTGAGTAGCCAAACTGTGAAATATTATTGGTGTTGATTAAAGGAATATGTCTCCGCTTCATGTTTATCACACAGTTGATTGTTTGAGAAACTGGAATTTCCCTTATCTTGTGGTTCTAAGATGAAATGATATGGTTTCAATAATTCAGGATATTATTCCTGTTTTTTTATTTCCTACGCGTGGGATAACATTCACTCATTTGGAGCTCAGTCAGGAGTAGCCTGTTTAAAATGGTGATTTCTTACTGACTTTATTTACTTATATTTGAAATCTGGTAATTAGTGACCGCGTCCAATTCAATTAAATGTTGAGCCTGTTAAATGTATGATCAAACATTATGCAACACATGCACCCAGCTCACCCAGCAGCATCATACCCAAAACAAGCCCAGGCATTCACGTGTTCAGTCATCAGTTGAAGTTCATCAGTGGTGTGGACCGCTAGGTGGGGATGGTGAGCTGTTACACACACTGAAAGAAACTGGACACTGAAAAGAAATTCAGCCGCCTGTTGAACACACACACACCCTGACTTGTGTGTGTTTAAGAGGGAAGAACAGAGCTTAATTTGCTGCACCTGAACGTATGTAATTGATGGTTATAAGGTCATGTCATTAAAATACTATATACAAAACACCAGGCCCATGGCCAAAGGATCTAATGAATTGAAGAATTATTAGCTTTTTCTTGTCAGTATTGTGGTTTTGTAAGTAGGATACAGATTCTTGAACAGATTTTAAATGGAAAAATATTTGCCATTTAATCTACTCAAAATACTGGTAATACATTTATCTAATATTTACATACAATGCAGGACTTTTTTTACACTATCAACAGCTAGACAAAAAAAGGCCAAAAATAACTTCTAAATTAAAAACAAAATTTGTGTCTGTAA
This sequence comes from Beryx splendens, assembly GCA_900312565.1. Lineage (NCBI taxonomy): Eukaryota > Metazoa > Chordata > Actinopteri > Beryciformes > Berycidae > Beryx > Beryx splendens. The sequence continues at coordinate 4,203 of OMOV01088607.1, read as the reverse complement.
AATAGCCTAATTTCTTTGTGAAAACTCATTATCAGCCTATTATTATTGTTGTACTTGCACAAGTTATCAAAGGTTTAAGGCTTACCTGCTATTCTCCTTCATTCATCCTGGAAATTAAGCCTAGAATTTTTCAGCAATAATATCCTACTGTGTTCAGCTGAAAAGGAAGACGTTGAAAAAAATGTATTATCCTCAGATTGTCTTCGCTTCTATTTTAGATATCTAAAATCGATAGCCTATTGGCCTGACATTGAGAGATGCATTATTGGGCTCCAACTATTCGGTAAACCATGAAACCATATAATATTTAGGACCAATCGACTTCAAAGTGAGGAAAACACCAGAACAAATTTGGTTAGTGTGTGCTTTCTTTTGCCTCTCCAATCATCTGAAGGCACCTTTTTTTCTCTGATCTCAGCGTTTCTTCACACGAAGGCGCCCCATATCTTCACAAGGCCATGGCCTAATTGATTTTTATTTTCATTCAATATTCCCCTGGAGCTTGCTTTCTTGTCAGCCCCCTGGAACAAAACTTCTAAAAGGGGAGGAAAAAAACTCGTCTCCTCACTCCGTGGGGAAGCACAAAAGTCTGCAGAGAAGGCCCGAAAAGAAGCTCCGCTTTGAGGCTACCGAAAGGTCAAAATAATAAATGTAGACTCAATTGAGGCTCTCCACACAGACAAAAGGGGCAAAACGTTACATTTTGGCAGCGCAGACCCTCATAGCGTGATAAACTCATTTAAAGAAGCCGAACTAAAGAGGGAGCAGCATGGGTCCAGAGTGGGAGAAAGGGGCTTTCAGCCCGGCAGACAGGCCTGGCTCCTCCATGGGCCTTTTCTTCTCTTCACTCTCCATCCGTCTCACGCTCCTCTCCCCTCACCAAGGATCACTACAATATTCCTCTTGGGACTCGTAGCCAACGGGACGTGGTAGCCAACTCAGTAGTGAGTTTACAGTGACCATCTTACAGTGTTTTTTTTTTGGTTTTTTTATCACCTCTGATATAATCCCTGCAGGGACTTGGAGTGTATGTGTTTTTTTCCTAAAAGTTATTAAATGAATATTAAACTACAGGGGGGGGGGGGAAACAGCTAAACTATAAACTATAAATGCTACTCTACTTCAGGAGGTTCCTGCAATGATTCTTTGGTTCAGGTATCCTCTAATCCTCTAATTTATTACAATTTAAAAAATAAGATCATAAATACGCCAGTGTGATTCTTAAAAGGTCCCTTTGATGCTGCTGGTTTAGAACATTTCATCCTTCTAAAATGGTCTTTTACAGCACTGGTAAGGGGTTCTGCTATGGCACAAAACCTAATTAACCATTTTCTGGTACTAAGAGTGTATAGGCCAATTAGCTTATAGACATATTACCACAGGAGATACACACACACTATAAGGTCACTATAACCGCACTATAGTGCTTTAGATACACTATGCGTCCCATATGAATATTAGGAATATATGTATACCTAGCCTTTATTAACAGCAGCTGCATAAAGGCTGCAGTCAGTTCAGCAGGCCTACCAGCCAGAACTGAACCGCGACTTGATGTGGGTGGGTCTTTCATAAAAGGCTTTTTATGCAGATCTCCTGCTTTCACAGAACCAGGACTATCTGTGACCATGGAAAGGATTCCTCAGCATTTTTCTGCCATCCAGCTGAGAGTTTCTCTGGCTCAGATGAAACAAGCCGGGTGGAATGGTTTTCATCTGACAAATATTTTCATTATCTCACATTCTTGGCACCGGTGGCCGTGTCGGAATAACACATTCACTGGTGTCTGCTTTGAATTATGCCCACCCGAGGGTGTCAGGAACAACACACGGTCAAAGTTTAACCTGTGAAACAAGGCAATGCATCTGTGAAGTGACGGGTTAAGTTCCCTGTTTCCTCAGGTTGAAAACAGGGCGGGCAGGTTAATACAATGACATTATTCTACAGGCTAGACATGCACATCGTGTCATTACTGCGTGATTGATGCCATGACATTTATCCTGATGGATTTACAAATGTGGTTGATGCACATTTTCGAGAGGAAATCATCAGTGAGCCAGAAATAAAAAATATAGGCTCAGCAGTCTGTGCTATGAAGCATCTTGACGGCCTGCAGGTATTAGGTAGGCCTATTTGGTGCGCACTTTGCAGCTCTTCTACCTTTTTTAATTTTCACTACAGATCTAACCCTGTCGACTATTCACATATAAAACACAAAGTAGGCCTACGTAATAGGCCTACTCTGTGAGGTCTGAATGCAAGAAAAAGGCGGATGATGACCATAGCCTACTTGTTCCTACACTATGCGCAAGACCATCCGTGCGCAATAGGCTGTTTGCGCATTTATACCTATTAGGCAGGCGAGTAGGCCTATATTAAGGTCTACCTGTTGCCCATGAATTTATATTGTTGTATATGGATATCAAAGGCTTGTTTGACGTTATGAGGCTTAAATAACCCATGACAGGTCGCACTGAACATTTCTAACTTACTTTGTAATGTAGCTTATTACAGTATTGCCTTGGAAACTTAAATGACACCAATGAAAGTAGCCTACACACACTGATCACATGACCCACTTCCTTATGCACTGTACTCCCACAAAGATTATGCATATGCACTTCACTATCAAGATAGTTCACATCCTATTCCAGCCTAAGGAAACCCTTGCCCGTTAGACCGGAACATACAACCGTCTAAAATGAGAATATTAGCGATAGAGCAGGATAGCAATAAGCCTAGCTAATGCATCTGACATCATCATACTGCGCATGCGCGTGAGACACAAACGCCTGCTAAACCAATTTATTAATTTATGTCTAGGAATCATCACGCTACCAGCAGTTTAATAAGATCTTAACCATCGTGCTGTTTGGCTAAATCAAATACGCCTCTCGCAGGGGGGGGGATATGGGAGCGAAAAGGACACGAAGTGGTTTAGTTGTCTAACGGGACTCAAACGAAAGCGGAAGTAGGCAGGAGTGAAGCCTCTCGCTTCGACGGGAAGGTTCCTCTCTCATCTCTGCCGCTGCTATGGTTGTGCTGAAAGGAATTCCCTCTGTTTTATCTCCAGAGCTGCTGTATGCTCTGGCTAAAATGGGCCACGGGGATGAACTGGGTATGTTGTGTCACGACATTTGAAACCAGAAATACACATGACCTCCGCACAGGCAGAAGTACCTGCTCTGTGAGACAGAGCCGTGACACTGTTGGGCAACAGCTGTGTGTTCAACAGCTCAAGTCAACACAGGGTGAAGAGCGACAGAGCAGTCTAATCCACATGATCACCAGCCTCTAGCCACTCTGGAAAAGGCGGTGATCTGTAAATGCTATAATGATTCGTTCACTGATTGTATTTTATTTTTATTTATTTTTATTCAGTTCTTGCTGATGCAAATTTTCCAGCGTCTTCCATTTGTGCCTGTGGTCCAAAGGAGATAAGAGCTGATGGTATGTGCAATTAAGAGGCTGTGTGTGTGTGTGTGTGCGTGTGTGCGTGTGTGCGTGTGTGTGCGTGCGTGCATGTGTGTGTTCTATAATATTGAAATTATTATTATTATGGAAATTATTATCAAGCCTCTCTGATCCTTCTATAGGATTAGGAATCCCACAGCTGTTGGAGGCCATTTTGAAGCTGTTGCCCCTGGATACGTATGTTCCTACTCCGGTAGGTCACTGACTGATAAATCTGCTTCAACCACTGAGTGATTTTTCACTGATTCCAGTGATGGGTAGCTCAATCTTCCTGCAGTATTTCATTATTTTGTCATTAAATGTCTTCAAATGTATTCCCTCCGTTGAAAATATTATGTTGTGTCTCCACAGTCTGCAGTCATGGATCTAGTGGACAGTGATAAACAGAGAGGATTAGCTGTTCCTGTGTGGGACACCTACACACAACTCCTGCAGCAGGCTGGGGTTCAGGTAAAACAATATCTCTCTCTGTCTCTCTCTCTCTCTCTCTCTCTCTGTCTCTCTGTCTCTCTCTCTGTCTCTCTCTCTGTCTCTCTCTGGCTCTCTCTCTCCCTCTCTGTCTCTCTCTGGCTCTCTCTGTCTCTCTCTGGCTCTCTCTCTGGCTCTCTCTCTCTTTCTCTCTCTCTCTCTCTCTCTCTCTCTCTCTGCCGCGGAGGGGGCACGTTATAAAGACAGTTGAAGTAATTAGGGACCGTTATGTTAAGAGTATTATTTTTGTCTTCTGGAGGG
>OMOV01088606.1:0-20920 GCA_900312565.1 Beryx splendens | reverse complement strand
AACGTGAACTGAAGCTGCTGACCTGTATCTGCATGATCCTATGCATTGCACTGCTGCCACATGACTGGCTGAATGGATAATTTCATAAATAAGCAGGTGTACAGGTGTTCCTAATAAAGTGTTCAGTGAGTGTATACCACCATGTGGCTCACATATGCAAAATCCCATGTTAAACAATGAAATGAATGATCATCCCATTGAACTGAATGGTAATGTTAGGTGTGATGTCAAACAAAATTGACATTTTCAAATAATATTCCTTAAAATGTGTTTAAAAGTGTTTAAATAAAATTTGCTTGTTATCATCAATTTAGACAGCAGAATTGTGAGTCACGATATCTCCAAGTCACCATATCATCATGATATGATTGCACTGAATTATCATCCAGCCCTACAGTTGTGATTGGACCTTGATTTACATACTTTCTTGACACTAGAAGTAGATGTTTGACATGTTTTCTCTTCCGTTCCTCCCGACCCATGAGCAGCTGTTACACTTATCTGAAATCCTGATGTGCTCTTCACAAGTTCTTCACCTGCATAGAGTTCACTGTCCACCCATTCCATCCCTTTTCCCTCAAAATGGGACCAAAGGCCAATGTCTGAGAGTGTTTCCTCAGAAACACATCCCTAGACCTTAATGCCGGGCCTTTCTCCATGACAAGTCCACCAGGTAACGCACTCTCACAGAGTGGGCAGTCCATTCGGACCCCATGTGGCCCAGTTCAGTCCAGCTCAGAACTCTTGTGCAGTGCCTAAAGTCGGTATGTCTGGTGTTTGACGTGTGGGAGGGCAGCCAGCTCGTAGAAGAGGACGTAGGCATCACTGCTGCGAACCTGGCTGGAGGACATCGGACTCACCCTGCAGCGACAACACACAGTATACTGTTACAGCACTGAATGCTACAGGACCCACGCAGGGGATTGTATGTTCTAGGACTGAAACATCTCTCTACGAACATAAATGCAAACAGGCGGACAGACACACGTTGACACTGGGGTTAGACTCGTATATCCAATATCTGCCTTTTATTAAAAATGAGATCTGGTCCAGTCAGTTTCATCTATGTCCATGATGCAGTTTGTTTGATTACATATTGTAGAATTGATCAATATTACACTGGTTGTCTATGGGAAGCGCTTAACCTGAACTGATTCTGAGACCCTAACCCTTTTGATCAGATTCCACCCAAGTATACATCAATGTTTTTTATTTTATAGTTGTTTTTTTTTTAAAGATTTTTGTTGTTGTTGGCATTTTCACCTTTAGATAGGACAGTATAGACAGGAAAGGTAGGCAGAGAGAGGGGATGACATGCGGCAAAGGGTCACGGGTCAGATTTGAGCACGGGCCGGCCGCGGGAAGGACTATGCGCTCTACCAGGTGAGCCACCGGGTCGCCCCATTATAGATTTTTTTTAACTATATAGATTTTTAAACCATACTATTTAAGCGTTACCTCTCCTGTTTTTACGTCTCTTTATGATACTGGCTATCTTGTTCCTGTTATTGCTGTGTTTTTCATGACCCGGAACTCTTTTTAAACAGGTTTATACAGCACTTTGGGTTACACAGTTGTATGACATGTGCTATATGAACAAAGTTTGATTTGACTTGATTTGATTAGCAGTAGTAGTACTAGTATCATCTTGGGTTTCAATGGAGAGTTTTAGTGCCCCATGATGGTCCTAATGCTGTTTCAGAAGATTTTCCATCTTGACAAGAATATAATTTTGGGGGTAGCCTATATTAAATACTGGGCAATGGTAAAGAAATTGAATACCGGCTACTGGCAGCTTTGATCAAAAAAGTACTGGTACTGTTACAGGTATCGATCTTCAATATATCGGTCGGTTGAACCCTAACACAGACACAAACACACACTTGACCGACTTGCGCTGCACATTTAATTCGCTGTCTATAAAATATGGCGACTAGACACACCTAGAATGAGATAATCTTAATTTGACAGCAAGCACACAAGCAATCATACTGTATAGTCTCATGCCAAACTGCTAAGTGGACATCTGAGGTACAGTGTGTAGATAGTTGATACCTGGAGTCGTTGTAGCTGTACCATTCCCCCAGTGCCGCGTTCCTGCAGTACGCTGTGTAATGGCCTCCCAAAGTGTTTCCAGAGTGGTTGGACACGGCGTACAGGTTATACACAGCATGCTCTACAGGTAGACAAGACATCGTCAGTCAAAACCAGTGCAATCCTTAATCATAAAATCAAATTGAACTTGGAACGTAAAGTAACAGCTGACAAACAAATGCTCATTAACCCTTCTGGTGACAATATTAGTGTCCTTCATCTACATGTGAGTACCTACCGCTGTTCTCCGAGGTGAACTCCCGGAGGTCCAGCTCTTTGAGAGGGAAGTTGACGTAGGTGGAAAGCTTGCTGGCCCGAATGTGAGACTCTGAGAAACGCTTCAGGTCTGGGAGGAACGCAGAGTCAAGGAAGTGAACATCTACGACTGATAGGCTGCAGCCATTTCTTTTGCTGTTAGTTGTCATACCAGCCAAGGCTCATATGATGCTGTATGCACCGCTTCTATTTAGATCTAGAGATTGGCCTGTTGGTCAACTAAATGATTAGCACATACCCAGCAAACATTTGACGGATAGCGATGTGCAGGAATTGGCCAAGTTCAGTGTCTAACCAAACCAACACTGGTGCAAGTTGTCATATCAACATACAGTGTCAAGATAGTTTGTGGGCAGACGCCAAAATCACCAGTGCCTCTGATAGATTGGCTCTGGTACTCCATGCTAACACTTTAGCATACATTATGTTGAGTAATATAGTCTCCATGCTAACACTTTAGCATACACTGTGTTGCTTGATAGGGGAGTGTGTCTATGTTCCCTCAGCCCTATGTTCCCTCAACCCTATCCCAACTTACCCTCTGACAGCCTTGACCGCTTGCTCTAACCTTAACCTCAGTGACCTCATGCCTCAACCCAACCACCTCATCTGCCCTGGAGCCACTCGACTGCAAACAACCCTAACCTCAACCATACGAGCTCCTTGCCTAAACACATAGGGCTGAGGGAACATAGGGATGACCCCGCTTGTAGCAAGCCACCAGCATTATCTCAAACATAAATTTATAAGTTGTAGCAGTTCTGAAGCTAAAGGGTAAGTAATCTTAAATGATATGTGGCGTCTGGCAGTTTTGCGTAGGAAACTCTTAAAATTTAGGCCTACAGGAAGCATGAAAGAAAAACTACAGTTGACTTTATCGGAGCGTCACTTTTGTTTCCATAGAGAGTGAAGGTGTTGGGCGATGAGAGACTGTGTACAGCTAAAAATCACTGCTCAGCAGATGGATATGTGATATTTTGATTAATCTACAGGTCATATAATGAAAAACGGACAGCTTTTTATTATTACTAAAGGGTCAATCTTTTTGCTTTGGATAATGTTCTATTATCACTCAACATGGTATATGCTGAAGTATTATTAGATGTTCCAATGTCTAGATTAAAAACAAAAGGTTCCTATTGGTTCATCCAATGTCTAGATTAAAACAAAAGGTGATCAGGTTTTTGCTATCAGGGCTGCTAGACTTTGGATAGACCTGCCTGAGGAGCTTAGGTTGGCAACTAATTTTTTATAGACTTGCTCTTATGTAACAACCTTATTAATTGTTTTTGACCTCCTTTTTATAGCTTATATGTCTTTTGCTTTGCTTTTATATTTTTGACCTTGCTTTCATTGCTTTTGTTTAATTTTATCTGTTTGTTTTTAATGTTTTGTAAAGCGCTTTGTGACTGTTTTGAAAAGTGCTGTATAAATGAAGATTATTATTGTGATTATTATTCAATTGAACCTGGCTAGCACTTACCATATTCAATAAAGTAAAAACATGAAACAAAGTGTAACATGCAAGGAAAGGATACGAAGCACAAGAATCTGAGGGAACTTCTGGATGGTGAACTTTTTGGTGCATTTTCTTCTGGCTTTACATCTGTTGCATGTCTGAGAAAGAGACAGAGAAAGAGAAAGCCAAGGTAGTGAGAGGTTGCCGCTACATAATCCAAAGAAATATCAGTTTAAAAGAAGGAGGTGGTGTGTTGACAGAAAGGCATCTTACCGGTTTCTCTTCTCCATCTAATACATCCTGCTTGGTGAAGAGTCTCATGCAGTCTTTCAGTGTCACCTCTCCTGAGCTCTTCTATGGAGACAAAGAAGAGATCCAGTCAGAAATCAGCAAACTGCATGGATGTTCATGTACAGAATGTACGAGGCAAGACGAATGGCTACGCTGAAAGCATTTGCATTGTGGACAAGAACAGTGTGTGTGTGTGTGTGTGCGTGCGTGCGTGCGTGCGTGCGTGCATGTGTGTGTGTGCGCGCATATGTGCTGACCTCTGCAATAGGTAGAGATAGGTCCCAGAATGGATCAAACACAGTGGAGCAGAAGCCACACTCAGTGCAGGTCAGAGAGCTCTTCAGCTGGCCAACAAACAGATCTACAGGGGGAAACCCAACATGCACGTTAACATGCAATACGCATAGACACACAAGGAAGGCAATTAATTAAGCAGCCATATCCCATCAAGTCACTCACCGACCACTTTGCTATCCTCTTTCTCCAGGTACTTATTCCACATCAGTATACCTTTTTCATCATCCCTGTGAAGGAAACCATACTGTAGTCAAACCAGCTTAATTTAGTCCCCAACCCTGTCTTTAAAACACTTTTCATAATCTTAGATTGTTCAAGGGGAAAACTGAGATGTGGGTCTTTTAAGATCGCTTTAAATAAAAATTCCTCTGGATTACTTACAGTCAAGACACGTAGTGAAGAATTGTACGTATGAGAAAAGTCCAGAAATGCACATGAATCATTTAGATTTGCTTAAAAGCACCAAAATTGATATACAGTGCGATTCTTCCTTCTGCCATCCTCCATATCTGCTGAACTGACCATGATAGAACAGAAGAAAATGTATTCTTGTTTTGGTGGTGATAAAATGAACATAAACTGTTCAGACCATGATGTAATGATGAATTCAATGAAATTGCCTGAATTGACAATCAGGAATTTGGAAAAATGGCAATGTTCTCAGTTCCCTTCATTAAAATTGCAATTTGATTGTATTTCTTTACATAATATCAATGAATTCATCATTACACAATGATCTGAACAGTTTATGATGTTTTCCTTCAAGATATCAAACAGTGCATGCATACCAATTTGGGTGCTTTTGTGCAAATCTGAACAATTTGGCCTATTGCTGCACTAATATATAAACCTTGAGTTGATCTTGCATCTTTTTGAAGTGAAAGGTCTTACTTATGTGGCAGGTTATGAGTGACTTATTAGGAGCAGAGGTGTGAGGTGGTGCGTCTGCTGACTTACGAGAGGTGTTCAAAGTCCTCGACGGACACCTTACAGGGCACCGTCACTCTGTTGACTTCATTATGGAGACCGTCCAGTAAGAAACGCAGAAACTCCTGGGCGTCCTGCTGGCTGGAGAGAAGGAGAGAGAGCGAGGGGATGGGTGAGAGAGAGAAATTGTTACTTTCATAATTTCAACTAGAACTCAACCAATATGGGTTTGTGGATGACATTGACTGGCTGATTTTAAATAAAAAGTCAATAGCAGCCCCATATATCGGTCTAACACTCATGCCAGCCACTCAGAAAAGCAGTTACGTTTCCAAGATGGCAGAAACAAGGATAAGCACACAAAAGAAAAGCATGGATGGTGTAGAGATAAGGGCAGAGGCACATAAACACAAGGAAGGAAGACTTACTTGTAGCCTACAAATTTTGGAGCATATCTCTGGATCTGGGTCTTGAAATCTGAGGGACTGACGGCCTCAGTGTTCACAGACGTCCACAGGGTCTGAGTGAGCTTAGCGAACTCTGACAGAGAGAGAGTAGGTGAAAGAGAGAGAGAAAGAAAGACAGGAAGAAAATAACACCATGAATAGGAAGGAAATAAGACCCTTTAAACCCTGGTACTGTTAAACAGGGGTCATCCTGCAGGGGAAGACAAGGTCAGTAAAGAGTTTTGTTCCAAAATGAGAACAAAACTAGCATATATTTTGAAGTACACATTTCTTTTCCCAAATGGAAATTTAGGTCCACTAAGAGTGCGTTGCGAGGGCAGTTCACACATTTTTGCGTCTCAGTTGCTTGAGCTAAGGGTGAAGTTTTTTTTAATCAAATAGCAATAGCATTAACATTAGCAATAGCCCATTCATCACCAGTTGCGGCACAAATACCATCAGTTGTAAGACTCCCTGAGTCTCTTTATAATTGGAGTTTTCTGATCTGATCTGAGATTCTTGGATGGAAAAACTTTTGTCTTGCTGGTCTGACTCCCTGGTGATGATGCTGCGTCTTGCAACAATGATAGCAACCATTCAGAATAGACAATATGCATTACAATCATTTGGAGTTGGGGGATACAAAGAGTTTGTGAATTGGGTGCAGTATCGCGTTGCATAGCCTTGCCTACAAATAAATATGTGGGACATATGATTAGATTTACATATAATTTACATACTGTATGCATGACCATGAGAAGGACAAAGAGGTTTTATTTTTTGACCAGCGCTATTAGGCAGCTTTTCCACGTATAGCGAAGGGTCAGTGAACAGCATGGCTTTCTGATTTGGTCATGTTGGTGATATAGAACACTCTTCCCTGCACAAATCTTAGTGAGTGTTTTGGAATTTAATTCAAATGTTTATCACTGTTTTAGTGGAGCACTGTATAATGTACAGTATAAAGTACAAAGGCTATCGAGTATGAAGCCTCTATAAAATGTTAGGGTGGGACAACATTTAATTACTAGCGGCCCATAAGATACACAAGACAATGCCCAGATCCACAGTATTCCTCAATCAGGTGGCAATGGGTACAGCATGAACAACTGTTTAACAGCTTAGAGGTTGGTGTGTTTTTGCATTTGGGTTTCAATGTAGTGTCTTACCCTCGATGAGATCAGCCTTAGCCCTGCAGTTGTTGTTGAGATCTGTGCGATGTGTGTTTCTCAGGCAGTAATCTCTCAGCTCCGGGGTGTTACTCAGACATTGCAGGATGGAGTTCATGAAACACTTGTAAACGCAGAAGGAAAGAACCATAAAACATTCAAAAGGAGGAAGAGAGAAGGCTTGAACAAACAATTCTAATGGAGATGGATGGTGTTTTGGTGATGACAGGTATGTGGGACTCAGTGGTTTTGGTGGGTCAGACATGAACATGAAATGGATAAGTGTATATTCTTCTCTTTGTTGAATTACAAAAGGTCAGTCTATTGTATAAGTAAGGGATACTTACAGTGTTGCCCAGGTTCCGCAGTCCCACCAGGCCTTGAGGTCTCTTGTTCTGCTCAGAGAGATAGTAGGGAGGTTCTAGTTCACTTATCCATTTGTTGAGGAATGACATACAAGTGTTATACAGCATGTCAAAGACCCTGAAGATTCATGTGACAGGCAGCTTGGCTATGTGAACTCTGTCCATAAACACCTGGATAACATAGTGTCATGAATCTATTCAAATAATTAAAGTGTAGAAGGATTTAGGACATTATATGGACAGTGTCGTGGAATTCTTCAAGAAAGCCTGCAGTGACACCTACAGGTCTGGGGGCACAAAGCATATATTCTTCTACACCAGTTTTGGATTGATACAAAGGGTTACATAGCTTTACTAAAATCTCATGCCATTTTTGACCAGTTGATAAAAATGCTCAAAAATCACTCAGGAAGACTACGTGAATACCCCCACGATCTTGGGTTAGGTTCATTGATCACTAATAGCCTCATCTTAAATTCTCAGAATGGCCCATGTCTCTAGTTTCTGGGTGTAAACTTTCATGAGGCTGTAATTATCCCAGAGGTCATAACAGCTCACTGTTGACAGTTAGATAAAACGGCATACTAGTGTTTTTAAAAAAAAAATTAAATGCTCAGACCACTCACATCATTACTTATGAATATAAATGGGATTACTGGAACCACACAAGTTTCAAGTTTACCTTAACTAACCTTTAACTGAAACTGCAATGAAGTCTCAAGTATTAGTGAAGTTCAAAGGTAAAACTCAATTACGTGCAATATGAGTCAATGCCTGATACTTGTCACTGATATCAATCAGCAATGAAGCTAATGTGTCACGATAATGTGTCAGGTATGATGTATTGATGTTAAAATGCTACATGTAGCACCTTTAAATGGCTTTTGGAGGTGATGTTGATATAGAGAAGGAGGTGGTGAGGCAAGTAGATTAGTCAAATAAGAGAATCTCTCCTCCTGAAATTTTCCCATGAAACCTATGCAGTATAAATCAACCCCAGACCAAGGAGAGAAGAGCAAAGTGTTTGCTGCAGATATTCTGTGTTTTTTTCTCCATAGGCCTACTGTACATCCCAACAGAGGACCAGTGCTGAGTACAGCCTGCACACAGCCTGATGAAACTGTGATAGCCTCACGTAGGATCTGCTACATTCCTCATGTGTGTGTGAGCCTCGAAGGACTGTGCGAAAAAATACACCTACGCATACCATTCATCACATTGTCGCCAGCATGTGCCCGACATGCAATATATATCATCTTTCCACAAAATACCACCGTCTGTCCTGACTTCAGCCACCACTGACACCACGGTGACAGCAGCAAGGCATGTGATGCTCACCAAATAGAAAGGCTCCTCTGAGAATTTGCAGAATGTAACATGGTGTTAGAATAGGGAAAATATCTGCTTAGGTTGTTTATGTGAACAGATCCACATCACTGAGGAAGTGAAGAATCAACCAGTTTAGAGCAGACTTTGCTGGTGCCATTAGTGTTTATCATCTGTCGATTTAGACCAATACTGGACTGAAACTGCTGATACTCAATAACTTTACATTTTACCATTTCTGTTCCCAAGATTTTCCATAAAATGACAAATGTCCATTGTTTCCCCCAGAATTGTGTTCTTGTCAGGGTGGAAAAGCCTCTGAAACAGCATTGAGACCATCATGGGATGCTAAAACTCTCCATTGAAACGCAGACTAATTAAATTCTTTTAGGGTTAGCAGTTCTTTAAGGCAGGGTAACCCAGCCCACCACACTATTCAATGGTAGGGAAACTCTGGGATACATTGGCCTTTAAATGAAGAACTAATGTCCAATATTCCACTATTTAATTTTCTACTATTGGCCTGGCAAGCCAATATATTGCTCTAACCCTGATTATGTGTCATGTGCTGCAGGGACTTTTCATGCCACAAGCTTCAGAAAAAGCAGGAAAAAGTCTAAACGGATCCACCCAGAGTCTACTGGGCTCAACATGGTTCTCCCTGAACACTGAGCTGAGTAATAAACTAGCCTTGTGGTGAATGGATGACCACTGTCTTTTCGTACCACTAATAACTGCTAAGGATCCCAGAGACTGTTTCCAGTATTTACAGGTTACATATTGCTGTAGGACCTGCAGCTCGGCCTGAACAAATTAGATTAGGGAACATGGTAACAGTGTAACATGATGACATGGGCCAGGTCGGTGTCGTTACTCATCAATGCCTCCGCTGATGGCTGAGGAGATGCAGGTGGAAATAAGAGCATCAGGGTAGCATCACACAAACATAAGCAGGAATGAAGGCACACACACATACGCACGCATATTTCCATAAAACTGTCAACCAACACTTTAAATTGAGCAACAGTGTCAGTTATTATTCATGGCTGTTCACTGTACTGTACAATGAGCAATCGCAGCACCCAGCCAGCATGGTGCAGACTAATGGGCAGGTACCAGAACAGTACCAAAATATTACATTTAAGTATGTTATTTTGCTAAAGTTTTACTTAACTAAAATTAAAATTACTGGAGCAAAAGTCTACAAAGTAGCTCCTTAAAAATGTACTAATAATAAATGTTACTTAGTTACTCTATTGATGTTTCTTTTACTGTTAGTTATCCAGCTAACAAGCCAGCCAACAACCAGACTAAAGTAATAATACTGTAGCTGGATGGATGTTGACTAAGCTGCTATCCTGGAGAAATTTTAGCAGTAAATGTTACACGTTTAATGTTGGTTAACGTAATGATTCCTGTATATACATGTGCAGGTGCAGGTTTGATGAAAATGATGCAATGCTACTGGAGACTAAATTTGTGCTCTGTAATGGATCCAATTCAAAATGTAGTGAAGTAAAATACTTCAGTAAAAAGAAACGATAAGAAATGAATAACTTCACAAGCACTCCACAATACAAGCACACAAAAAGCTACGCCATCACAGTAACAAGAGCAAATGTAATTCATTACATTTCACTCTTGCTAATGGACGAGGGGAAAAATGCTTTTTACACAATTCATCCAGCAGGTTTCTTCACTTACTGTAATGGTGGAAAAGTAACAATCCCAAAAAAGTTTTTTTCTTTTCTGAAATAGCTATGATTTGCTTTTCACACCCTGATGAAAAGATGCTGAAAAGCAAAGGTGGTGGGCACATAGAGAGAAGAGCGGGTAACTTTTACTCTCATGCCACTTCTCACATTCCAACAAGCACCAAATGCCTCGAATCTGTTGGAGACGAGGTGTGACTGGCAGTACGGAGCTATCTATAGCTTTGGATAACACTTCATTTGTGTTGCTCAGAAGGCATTAAAAGGCATTCTGAGCACATTACAAGCAGGCATTATAATCATTATAAACAGAGCAGTATATTATAAAGTGTGCAGCAGCTCTTTAGGGAGATAATACTTTATGGGTAATCATAGTTCATGAAATGATCCTAACCTCGTCACACCAGATTGCACTTATCTATTGCACTGTGCCATAATGCATTCAGCTGCATGTACTGCATTTAATATTATGTTGTGGTTATAATACACATAAGGAAAGTTTATATGCTTAGTGCACTTGAAATATCTTGCAATAGACTTCAAGTGGTGTTACACCCTGTTGTGTATTGTAAGAGCTCAAAGCTAAAAAAAATAAAATAAAAAGAGCAAGCATACTGTATTCTGCCAATGTTTGGTTGGCAATATTCCTTCTCCTTGGAGCAATAAACAGTTTTCCTATTTAAAATAGTGTTTCTAAAGGATATATATCGATATACTTTATCGCTGCGATATTGTTCTTTTATTGAAAAATAGGATATGGTCCAGTCAGTGTCGTCCACCTCTGTTATGATGGATATGATGTAGTTTGTTTGATTACATATTTATTGTATAAATGATCAATAGTGCACTGGCTGTCTATAGGAAGCCCTTAACCTACACTGAATGAGTTTTCGTGTCCCATGATGGTCTAAATGCTGTTTCAGAGGCTTTTCCACCCTGACAAGAATACAATTCTGGAGGAAACATGAATGCCTGCAATGTTTTATTTATTTATTTAGTTATTTTTGCATGAAAATGGTCAAATATTGGCACACAATATAAAACCCATACTGAATATATGAATATCGAATCCTACTTTCTTTATGTTTTGATCTCTTTGTGTTTTCCCTTTTTCGGTGTAGTATTTGAAGCTGACCATATGGTGCGAGTCCAACACTGGTACACTGACTCAGTGAATCTTAGGCTCCCTCAGCATGCGGCTTGGGCTTTAAAAGACCAGCGCATAAACTGAGGAAGCGATCCATTCAGGTAACTGCTGTGCTCTGAACATAAAATCCCTCCTCCGGTTGGCACGAGCGCAGCGGAGAGAGAACTTGATGTCCTAACCCAGCTATGCAGGCCCGGTCATGGCCAAATAACTTGTGACTAAAGGAGGGCAACGCTCCTGCACACGCACTTGTGCCAGTGCCAGCTATGCCACTCCCCTGGAAACAGGATAAACACAAATCTACAGTACCAAAATATCCCACTGAAGCAGAAGTGCTGTCACTTTGCTGAGATTCTACTTGAGTAGAGGGAAAAGTACCGGTGTAAAATCTAAAGTAAAAGTAGCTAATTTAAAATGTAGTCAGAGTAGGCTAAATGTTAGTGAGTTATTTTTTTTAGAGAACAGAACTTCAAACTAGATTCTTTTAATTAGAAATTAGATTTTCAGCTGACTTTTCACTGTGATTGGCTCAACATTTGTCCAGTTTCTGATGCTTATATACCATACTCATAGTCTTTTGCATTCAAAACCCAAACCCAAGCATGCATACCACTATGAACACAAATCCTCCAGGCTGAAAAACTAAAAAGTCAAAGTATTTCGTAAGGGCGATCTGTTGCTGAATCTGTTCACCAATGTGTTTTGTCAGTTTTCAGTCTGTATTCGTGGCCTCATTCAAATGAATGGGAAGAAAAAATCTGAATGCTACAAACTCGTCCAGCTGCATCTGATCTTGGTGATAAGTTTACATGATAGCTTTCATGGCGGTCAAGAGCCAAATAACCCCCATGTTAAAACTAAGTGGGATATTGCTTTAAGTGTTGCCCGTGACCTCCAGGTTCAAACTGTGGTCGACTTGCTGATACCCACAAGGACACCAATATCTGCAGGCTCTTGACACTTGGCACTCCTCACAGAGCGTACTGTACGGAAGATAAGGTGACATAGTCTCGGACACGCTCGTTCCTTATCAGCAGTGCTCCTTCCTATTACGCAACGTCTCGCTCTGATTGTTGCTCCAGTGCGGGCCGCCACTGTTCTTGATCACATTGTGCTCCTGTCTGTTTGTGTGTGCTTACATAGCCCACATAGGCATGTCAAACTTCTGCCACTTAAGTGCAGATAAGGGGCGAACTCGGATCATATTTGGCCCTCCACAAAGCTATTTTTCGGTCCTCCAAATGGCTCCAGAGAGTGACAACATGTATTTTATCTTGTTATTCACTTTGAGGAGTGATTTTGAGATATCTTGTTGTTCTAGGGCCTGTTAAAGCTGCATAAAGTGGTATTTTTTGTAAAGATACACCTGTCTTAGTATAAATCACAAAGTGGGGTTGCAACAGAGAAGAGCGTCCCATCCCCACTAATTCAGACCCCATAGAATCAACATATGTACCACCTGCTGTGGTACTCAATAGTGACTTTATACTGACCTTACTGTAGCCTACTTTATTTTTTTCCCTCCTATGTTATCCACTGATGCACATGATAGGATATTCTACATAGTTTATAGTTTTGATTTTATATTTCTACATTATCCTTCTGAGATGTTATAATTGGATTAGGCTACTATAGCTCTGTTTCATAAGGGATCATAGCACTGCAGGTGTATGCCTTAAAACAGAAACTGCTATTTACAAGCTTTCATTAAACAAAAAAACAAATGGTGTGGTGTGAATGTCAAATTCCCAAAAAATGTATATATATTTTTCTTCAAAATTTTCAATGTGATGGTAATGACTGTGGGATTATGGGACAGCCATGCATATTCTGAATGGGAAAAATGCACTATGTGTACATCTGTACATGTACATTTTTTAATGAAATATTTGAGTGAAACTTATTTTTGTTTTTGCTGTTTTTGAAGCAACATGAAGTAAGCAGTTTGTTATGTAATTTTTTTTTTACGGAATAGAATTCTTATGGAATTGCCATGTGACACATCTGAACTCGATAAGAGTGACATTCCACCAGAAAACACTGTTTAAAAGTACAAAAAACATGATACAGACAGAAAAATGTTTAAAACTAGGTTTTCCCCCCCTCAAAAATTCAATATAGGTAAAAGTTACCGAAATTAGACACTCACTCATCCACAGTCTGTCCCAAATGAGGAGGGCCATTGAAAGAGGTCAGACAGAAATAGAGGTGCAGTGGACTCCCTCACTCACCTTGGCCTGGTTGATGAGCAGACCCATGAATGTGGACACCAGCATGGACCGGGACACCGGCGGACTCTTGCGCCGCAGGTCTGGTTTCTCTAACGGGAAAGCGGCCGGTCCCTCCGGTACCGTCACCGTGTACGACTGTCGCCCAGACGGCATGATAGCGCTGTTTGGTAGGCTACTGTCTGACAGCAGGATGGTACTAGGTCATTCAATGCTGGGCTGGCCGTGAAATTCTACTGTCGGCGATGAAGTGAATAAAAACAACAGGCTAAATGATAAAGAAATACATCCAGAAATAGCCAAATCTAACACTGTACCCTGGTTTCAGTGTATCCTCTACTGTCCTGCAGTGAAGGCTGAGGAATAAGAGAGAGGCGGTGTGTGTTGTCGTTTTTACTACACGCTGTAAACACCATCCCCCTTGAGGGCTGATGCTGCCTTTAAGTGCTGTCGGAAATATCGGAATTGTGAGTAGCCAATTGAGCCTGCACTCACAGGAGGAAGAAGAGAGTTTTCGGTTAAGAGTCTGTTCTGAAGTAGAATTTAATGGAATTTAATTCTATTTCCTGTCATTCCAGGTCAAAAAAATTGTAAAACTATTTCAAGTAGCCTATGGTTTCCCCCCATTATTGTATTTTTGTCAGAATGGGAAAGCCTCAGCAGCATTTAGACCATGGGACACAAAAACTCTCCACTGAAAATCAGAATAAGAATATATAAGCATAAGAATAAGCACACAGAATAAGAGTATCTATAAGAATAAGAACATATTCATGCATACTTGTGTGTGGAATCTAATTAAAATGTTAGGCTACATCAATTCAATCAATTCAGGTTCAGCGCTTCCCATAGACAACCAGTGATCAATTCTACAATAAATATGTGATCAATCAAAATGCATCATATCCATTCTAAAATACAGTAGATGTGTTGCAACAAAATGATAAATATGACAACTGTTGGCTAATAAATGCATTAAAACAACAGAATCCTCTTCATGCTGCCATTGAAGCAGGATTTCTAAATAAATAGGATTCATTTTGTTTTATTTTTTTCTCACCAAAAATAATTCAGTGTCTTGATAAATCAAATGATTCCGAACGTGGACTTGGAGATTACGAGGAGACCTTGAAGGCAGCATCCTGATTCAGACTTGAAGAGATCAGGAGCAATGACGTCTGAAGCCATTCAGTCATTTTAGGATACTATACAAATCTAACCGGTAAACAGTAATGTCATGCAGATACATAGGTTAAAAAAAAATGATACCACACAGTCATGGATTAAAGCAGGATTTAAAAAGTGCCATAAGGAAGTCAGTATGTAGTATATGTTCACTATGACTACCACAATTATACATAAAAATTCAATCAACTTACCATACGTAACAATTTAGGATAAGAAAGAAAGAAAAAAGAAAGCAAGAAAGATAGAAGTTGTAAATACAATGAGGCTCTATGGGTGGAGTGCTGAAAACTATTGCACTGCAGGGCCAATCACAGTATAATTCTATATTCTGAGTATCCAGTATCCGTATTTATATTTATATAAAAGTAAAATATCATCCATACAAATTACATTTCTCCAGCAAACAGCATTTAAATTGTAGTGCTGTTAAGTTTGTTGGGCCTTCATGGAAATGAAACCATTTTCTGTAGCAAATACAGCTGAAAAAGTTTTTCTTTTTATTGTACCTTATACACATTTACAGATTGTATTGTATTGTATTGTATTGTATGTCGGGACAAAATATCAGCGATTGGCAGCTTCAGTCCAAACACATGGATGTCTTTATCAGCCTTCAAAAACTCATATGAGTCAACCCACTGGAGAAGACCTTGACATTAATCTTTACACTATAATTTGAGCTTAAAACAGCAAAGGCCCTGATAGGAAACTTTGATAACTGCCTTGTAAACCTTTAAAGCTGTTTCAGCTCTCTAGTTTGGCTTGCAGATTATGGCCCATAACAGGAGCCATTAAATGTGCTGTGCTGGGCAGAGTCCAGTGCTTCTAGAGCCACGTAACGTACTCTACTTCGCTGATTAATCTGTTTATAACCACATGGTGAGGGGGTAGTACTGATTTTAACTGATTCCTTGCATTCAAATACATGCAGTATGCTGTATGTGCGTACGTCAGTGAGGGAATACCTTGAGCAGAACTCATAAGCAAAACCCTTAGGACAATTCTGCTATAGGGAATCCTGTTCTGTAAACCTTGTAATTACCACTCATAGAAATGATCTGAGCTATTACTTTTGTCACAGTCGTGGATGATGTTTCAGCTGATGCCACATCATGACACTTCAGAAACGACATTTCTCTGGGTTCATATGAGGAACACCCAGTGATCATGCTGAGGCGGGGTGAATTAGAGCGATGATCTGTGAGATTCTTGTGCTTCTTGATTTTGGTGCACTCATTGCTTGGGTGTTTTGCACTGGATGTAGGCAAACATAATAATGAAGACAATGTAGATTGCAGTTATAAATAATAAGAAAGAAAAACAAAAACAGCCACATCTGCATTGCTCCTCACCATTCCGACTCCTCTTGGAGAGCTTCTCATCTTGGAAAGGCAATGTCGGTTGCTTGCCTTCCTCTTGTGATTAATCTGTGTCTTTTTTCTTGGATTTTCTGCTGATGCAGTTTGAGTTTCTCTTTTCTTTGTCTGTTCAGCCATGGTGGCTATCACTGCTCATGCTAACTACCCAGCTCTTCTTCTGTTTATTCCAAACAAACCGGAAACTGGAAATGCATCAGATTTTCTGTGAAGCAGAGGATTTGTCCCAGGAAAGACCTACCAGACACCCACTGTTTAGAACAGCAAATGTAAAAGCTTTTATGAACTGGCTCTAGGTTGAATCACTATTGTGTTATATCAATCAGATAGAGAGTAGCAAAACAGACAATTATTTATCTTAAAATGTCACAGATTTGGAGCGGTAGCGATAAAAGCCATGCACAGTGCATTCCCAGTTATTACTGCTATTATATAAACTCATACTCACACTCATCACTTATGAATGGCATGTTATGCAACAGCACAGAGTACATGCATGCAATAAAATTCATTAATACACAGACATGCAGGTTTGAGGTGGCTGCCACTGGCAGTGAGAATGGAACACAAATGTACACACTGACATACTAAAGCACACCCAAATAATTACCTGCTCAATTTCAAACACACACCTTGCATTACAACAAGCCAACCCCTTCATTTAAATACACATTGCATTCCCTCTTACATTCACACACCCCACTGCAGGCCTACAATCTGTGTGCATGCGTCAATGATGGAATACCTTGAGCAGTGGTCATATTTGAGCAAACCCAGTAGGAAAACACTGCAAGGGAATCCTTTTCTATGAACCTCATGGTTACCCAAACACTACAATGAATCACTTAGTGAGGTGCCTTCATGTACAGTAAAGTAACTTGTGCAGTGAGTCATGTAAAATCAAATACCAACTTCATGTACGGTGACGAAATAAATCACAGATGCATGAAATCTCAAGCAAGTACAGCCAGAACATCTAATGATTTACGTGAGCCTTGTTAATGCCTAATTGTAATTATATCATGAACAGAGTGCTTCAGTGGATATATTCTGCAAAAGAGTTGATAAAATAATCATGTTGTGCATATTTCATATTAAGGGGTTGATCTTCTCAGTGTAAACTACATCTGACTAGGAAAAGAAAAGCCTGAAGCACACACACTCGTAAACACACCCACACCTATAGAATTATGTAACCACAGATACGCAACAGGTTTAACATTCAGTACAACAGGGAGGGAAACGAGGACAAGAGGCCGCCTTGCAGTTGAGCAAGGTTATGAATACCATAATGTCAATGGAAAACGCTTGAATGGCATTTGAATAATTACATTTTGACTGCCCTAGATGTGACAGAATATGATTGAACTGGTTGAATAACTTTTGTGGATTGGAACATTTTATGGCCATTGGACATGTTTTCTGCCTCCCCATGTAGTGTGAAATGAACATGAAACTGTAACTACATTTTACCCCATTCATGCTACAGTAACTTATCAGTAAGTAGGTACTCCGTCAATGTTTACTGCATTATAGGTCAACCTGCCCTCTAGAGGAACTTTGTATTTCGTGTGATTTGACAGCATTGCACTTATCCATAAAAGCAATGTAAAGAGAGGATTGCTGTCATAAATGGTTCATCTCACCAAACCCTTTTAAACCCAAACCATGGATTTACTAGTGTTGTGGACCCACTGTCATTTCACATATTGTGGTATTAGTTGTTTTGAAGAATAATCTTCAGTTTTAAAGTGACCGTATTCTTCAAATGCAGTTAAGAAATGAAGGTCTGGGAAAGGTAAGGAATTCTGAAGTGACAATTAAATTGCTAAATTAGATGCAGTGTCATATCTTCTCAGGAGCAATGAATTCCTTGCTCCCAGTGCTCCCAACTGTAATTCATAATTACATAATGTTATATTACTGTACATAAGACCTTCCTTATGGCAATAACTTGTAAGTTTCATTTTCATGGAAAATAAAGAAACAGTCACCGTATTACATAATGCTATACTGTATATTATAATTATATTACTTCATACATGCTGGGCATCAAATAAACTTGACTCACACTGACTTTGAGAACTCTCTGATTTATTAGGGGAATTACGTGGAATGGAGCTGCTGCTCTCAAAGAACAAAACATCTTTTGGCCATGTTTCCAAACATTAAAAAAAGATATTGATTTTTTTTTTAAAGTCATTACAAATACCACCAAATTGACAAGGACTGTACATTTGTACATAGAAAGTGGCAAAGTAGGCCTAGTCATGAAAAAACTGCTACTTTTAGCTGATAATTTATATTCACCTCAGTAAAAACACTGAAGGTTTATATAACAGGTTCAGTGACATATACTGACATTCACATTGCATAAGGTGCCAAATAGAAAACATTTGATGGGGACCATCCCAAGGTACCTAGAGAACCCAACACTTAATTATTGATAGTATTTCATTTTGTCTCCACATGGCCATCTTATTAGGCAAAATGATGTTCATAATCAAACAGTCAATGATCAGTGTTTATGGCAAGATTGATAGAAAATGCATGCAACGACATGAGAATACTAAGTAGCACAACTGATCAAGATAGAAATAATTGTAATGTTAAGTTGGTACAGCATGGCACAACTGATGTATTTCAAACAAGTTGATTGCATATCTTACAGTCACAACACATCTTGGGCGCTAATCTATAACACCAAAATTTGAGTTTTAAGATATAAGAGATCAATTCACAATATTCTGTCCTCACACATAAATAGTCATTTCATTCACAAAATCCACTTTGACATCCAAGATAAATGGATTCACAATGTATTCTCCCACTAAAATCAACATTCTACACTGTTTGCATTATGAAATATATCATCCTGTCAGCAAAATATGTCATAGAGAGTCATTCTGGAGGGACTTTACTGTTTTCTGATCCATTGCCCCATTGTTGCCATAAGCTGGTGTAGATTTTGTTTGTTTTGTATTATAAACTCTAGTTGCTCTGGAGGTCAAGGCAGAACAATCAGGGAGTAAATAGATCAGCTCTCCTCTGGTTAAAGCTAGCCGGTAGACCTGCTGTCCACTAGTCAAGCAGACAGTCAAGAGCATTTACATTCACACACATTTAATCTCAGATATGATCAGAAGCGGACGTTTATCCTGACAAGTGGTCCCACAGCTATGTGTGGAAACCTCTGGAATCACATTGTTATGAATGAAGGGAATACTTTGCAACCTTGGTGATTTTAATAATTCTGTAAGGTGGGCAAATAAGTAGGAAAATAAGATCAAAAATAGATTATGTCCCTGATGCGTCCCTGATTTTTTCAAGAAAGCGAGTGTTTTAGTCAGCCTCTCCTTAAAAAACCCAGTCTGGATCCATCGCTCCCACAAAATTACAGGCTAATCACCAAGATCCCCTATCTAAAGTCTTTGAGAAAGTGCTTTCAAATCCGTTCTTGGATGTGGTGGAAAACAATAACATCTTAAATAAATTTGATTCCTGTTTTCGAAAGCTACACAATGCTGAATCAGCTCTTCTCAGGGTCAATATATCTAATCAATAATGCATGCTGCTTTCTGGAGTGAGCTCGATTTTGCTCTCACATGGCCATTGATACTATTGAACATGGTTTCCTTCTTGAAATACTTAGGGCATGGTTGGGTGTTGTTGGATCTGCCATTGATCGGGTTGCAGCGCATCTATTAAGTACAAAATTTTCAGTACCATCTGATGTGCGGAGTCCCCCAGGGGTCTATTCTTGGTCCTATTCTATTTTGGTTGTACATGCTTCCCCAGAGGGATATGATTTGTTTTATTTATTCATTTTAATTGTTTTTAAAAAAAAATCACTGCTATGCAGACGATACACAGGTTTATCTATAATTAAAGCCTAATGATTTTAGCAGATTAACCATTTTGCAAGATTAAAGCTATTATAAAAGATAGCATGGCACAAAAGTTCAACCAACTTAACTTAAAGGATAAGGCTGGTGGTTTTTAATGCATTGCTTACCGTCAACAAATCCTATGAAAATAACAAAATCAACAATGCGTTTGCTCTACTCCCGTTACTTTCTGACTTCCCACGTACCGTTTTTAGCCGTCAGCCCGGAAGTCACTGGCCCCAATTGTAAGCTAAAAACCTTGAAATCAGCTCACAAAGACATAGTTTACATTTTAAAAATTGCTAACTGTTCCCACGAAAAGTGACTGTTGTAGTTATTACCAAATCAAATTCAAATGTGAATAAATTCTTCATTACGCCGGGGACTATTTTCGGTGCTATGGAACTACTTTCCTGAGATCGCAAACGTGTTTACAGCCGGCGTATTAAGTTGTTTGAGGAAAAAGTCGGTGGTCCCAGTGCAACGGCATGGCTCCTTGACATGTTTTATTCGTTTTTTTTAACAATGGAGTTCTATGGCTGCTGGGACACGGCTTCGTTGGGCACCGGCTACATGGACTAGACTTGTTGGCAAAACAAAATCATTGCTGATTTTGTTATTTTCATAGGATTTGTTGATGGTAAGCAATGCATTAAAAAACACCAGCTTCATCCTTTAATAAATTCTTGTCAGCTGACCATAGCAAGCAAGATTTGGCAGAGTATCGGCCAC
>OMOV01088605.1:0-12654 GCA_900312565.1 Beryx splendens | reverse complement strand
AACAAACGAGACCGACAAGACACACGCACGACAGACAACAACGCAAGCAGACAGACAGTCCGGCAGTAAGACAGAGAGACAGACAGACAGACAGACAGGCAGGCAGGCAGGCAGACAGGCAGGCAGGCAGGCAGACAGACAGGCAGGCAGGCAGGCAGACAGACAGACAGACAGACAGACAGACAGGTAGACAGACAGACAGAGACAAAAAAAGCATACGTGTGTCTGCACTTCCAGTATGTGCGCAGTGCGGTTATAACACCCTGTCCTGAGGCACGAACCACAAAATGTGATGATGTGGAGCCATATTTAGATTGGCTATTAATTACTTCTCTGATGTGATGCGATGACTCTATTTGTTACCTGCCCCATTAGCCTAATTGCTGTCTCCGCTTTAGGAGCAGGGACATCTGCCCTTCTCTGTTGCCTATAGAAACATGGCACAGGACAAACCCGGGACTGATTAGATATGGACTTTCACATTCACATATAAAAACACAGAGAAGTAACTCAAACAGGTGATAATGATACCACTCAAGCATAAACATTTTCACATACACTGTGGACACATACACTGACACATTACACATACAAATACATATAAATAGAAAACCATATTCTACATAATACACATACATGCATGCACAACATACACTTACAGGTATGTAAGTGTAATATAATATACAGGTAATAACAGGAGAAGTTTTGTTTTCACTGTTGCTGACGTGAATTCTGATGTTTTTGAGAAGCCACCTCAAGGAGATGAGTACATAATGTTCTTAGTGACAGTGTATTGTTGTCGTCACTGTAACGGATTATGTGTGTGTCCCATGCCGTCAGGCCGAGCCTCTCTGAGCCATGGGTGGAATGCCAAGAATGGGAGTCGGATGGAGGTGAAGGGTCACCGAAGCGTGCGCGGGGCGCGGCACGTGTGGGCTTGGCATCAACATGCCGTCTGCCTGCCCTTACTCGCTCAGCCCATTATGAAGACACACACATGCATGCACAAGTGTACTCAGATAGACACACACACACACACACACGCTCAAACGTCATCTGGCTGAGCCATAAACAAAGGCTGTACTCATTCAGTGGATGAAATGGTATGATTACTGTAATCCAAACCGTTTACCATCTCATCATGTTTTAAGCAAGGTACCGCAATATGAATGAATGAGAGAATTGTGAATGAATACATTGAGCTGATTTATTTTATTATAATACATTATGAAATAGAACACAAATTAAAATGTAATTAGGATATCACTATTCCAGCCACAACAAGGTTCACAAGTTGGTTAATATTCATGGAAGAGAGGGCTGCTGTCTGTACTCGAGCTGAAGAAAAGTAGTTGTAATTAGGAATTACATTAAATCAATAACAACACACTGAAAATCCTTTGTTTGTCTGCTGGAGCTTGAAACCCTCTGCCCTTGGCATTTAACAGGACAAAAAAAATGCCATTGCAGTTCTTTAATTATTCATACTGCAATTTATGGTGTTTTGCTGCTGTTTTGATGAAACAAGTTAACAGCGGAACCATTGGTGTGACCTTTGCCGTGACATTAATTGTTTTAAAGTTCAAAATGGGCTTGCTCATTAATTTTTAAAAGACTAGATGAATTGAAATCATCTTTGACATACTCTGACAAACTTACTTACCAAATGCCCATTTCTGCAGCCTCTTATTCTTGATGTTAACATGATGGTTTTTGGCACAAATGTGCTTTCTTAAGTAGGCTTCACACATCAGAGCAGGAAAACATGAATCATTGATGAATATACATAGATCTGGCTGTCAATATTCCTATTAACAGACTGATTAAACAGACTAAGAAATGATTCCTCGGACACCTTCAAGGGGACTGTCTTTAATAAGCCCTGCATTGATTGGTGGAAATGTTCTGCCAATTAACTCTCTCTGGATTTGCAACAGACGGAGTTCTGTGTTTTTCTGAGTGCTGCCACTGTCTGCACTACCTGTGAGAGGATACAATGAACTGGATGATGAAATGTGTGTACAGGAGCGTGTGTAGAGCTGAAGCACACACTGGCTTTACGCACAGCAGGGGTCCGAGCTGGTATGCCAGGGCCAGTGACCTTGCCTGACTGAATGGGTAATATTTTACTTTCCAATGGCCTTATTCCAGTGTAGTAGTATTAACCTAAGGCATATGTTGTAAGGTATGCTCATGTTTTGGGGCAGTAACTAGATGGCTGACATGGCTAGATCTCCATGTTTGAAACTTCAGCTCTTGAGTTTCAGTGCTGAAAGCTTGTATCCTGCATCCCAGATGTCTTATCTATAAATCTTTGTGTGGCGTTTTATTAGTCATTCCCACATTTTATTCTTTTTCTTTTTTTTGAATTTGCTATGAAGTGATTGACAAATAAATCAGAGCCATGCTTGAGGACTGGTATAAACCCTATTTCATGTCTTGGCAAGGTAATTCCAGACATCGGGTTCAGAGAGCTTATTGGGCAGCCAGAAGGCGGGTTTTGAAGATGCAATGAAAACAGTAGAAAATCCCTATAGCCATACTTTGCTTGGCAGCAGCTCAGCATGTCATGGCTTTGTGAAGCGAGGATAACAAGGAGGATAACGCAACATCCGCCCCATGGTTGTCACACAAAATTGTTTTAAAAAAATTCAGTAACTGTAATATGTTATAACTTTGTATGTCATTTCAGCTTACATTATTTCACCCATTTTAAGAACAAAACGATAATGGCAAACGGGATCCAAAAATCCCATTCATTTTTTGCCATATGTGGGGGGGAAAATGGATCCGGATATAATCCAAAAGCCTCGAAATGACAACAACACTTGAGAGGAGAATGGAAATATAGACACATACACATTGTCTGAGTCCCACAGCACACAGTTATCCATCAACTAAGTCCAAAGGTGTTTCTGGGGTAACTAGGACACCTGACCTGTCTCTCCTGCATTACACTGCCAGGTGTTACAGATTTAGTCGGATGTGACATATCTGTGTCACTACAAAAGAACTGTCCAGTGATCATGAGAAGTACTGTACTATAGTTTGATATTATGTGGAACTGAAAATCTCCTATTTCCATCCAGACTTCAGCTTACTGACAAAGCTACATACAATGTGACAAAGCTGTCTGATATCTCTATTGCAGGTTATCTCTCTCTTGAACTATAATTGACCAGATCGTGTTTTCTGGGGAAGTGGGCTGGGGAAGGGGTCACACATCATCCATCGCTCTGACTGGCCGCTATAGGATAGAGCAGTGCGGCTGTACTAACTACTGAACTGAGTGTGATACTGTTGTGTACTGGCGGCTCAGAGTGATGCAACATGCACGCTAAAGAGAGGTTATATATTCATGGACAATTAGTGCATTCATCAGTGTGCTGCCTGCATTCTCTAGAAGTCGCGTTTATGCACCATTCATTTTATTCTCCTTTGTCTGGTTTGACTGAGCCTGTAGAGACAATGCTCTCTGCTGTGTCAGTCTATCAGATCTGAACCGAATAGCCTCAATAATGTATTATTCTTCTCCAAGGACATTATCTACGTAGTTATGCCTCACCCTCCTCCTGCTCAGGTTCCACATCACCAATGACTGGGACTGGAAGGGGTGAAAGGAGAGGAGGAGAGGATGACTGCAGTTTATGTAGACATGAAAAGAGGAGAAGATAATGGAGCGTAATTAGGATTAGAGACAGATAAAAGTCTATTGCATCATAACCTGGTTGTAACTCTCACTCTTATATTCTATTACAGTCTATTATTCTCTTTCTCATGACTCACATCCCTTTCTCTTCATTTGTTAGGCTTATTTTCTACCTCTATTTAATTTCCCTCTCTACGTCTCATATTTATCATGGTTCATGTTACAACAACTCATGAAGAATCAGTATTTCAGAGACTCCAGAAATTCAGTCAAAACAATCAAATAAATTGACTTTTAAATTGCAATAAACATCTGACCTTGGATAAACAACAACAACAATAATAATATTTAATAATTCATACTATTTAAAGCAATTATGGACATTGGTGTTACATGTCTGTACTGAGTACCACAAAAAAATACAAAATGGCTGCAGCAGAGTTGTAGGACTTTGCTGTGTCTGGTATGATATTTTATAGGAGTTTTTGTTTGGAACAGAGTACGGTCTGAAAAGAGGTTTGAAAGCCAGAAATCTCAGCACCTGGGAAGTAATCATTGAGTCACTGGTATTGATCAACAACCCTATCAACCACTCCAGATATACTGTGGTCATTTTGCTTCTCTGGGGTAATAAAGATCTGACTTCTTGCACCTTGAACTACAGATGTTAAAGTTGAGAGAGACCAGATCATCATTATGTTCAAGGAGAGCATCATGTGTTTTTCATTACGGTAACCCAGCCATCCATCCAACCAACCTTGCTGAACCATTCATTCATTATTGGTTTAGCAGAACTAAATATCATCACGTCATCATTTCACAGGATCTATCCTTAGTCAAATGTCGAGGCTATATCTTCTCTACCCAATTAGCATTTTATTTCCCCACGACTGCCATGTAAGAATCTAAGCAGTCTGTTGGGAGATATTACTCATCTATTCCTCTTTCCCTGGTTTAATGAAACAATGCTGTTTTAAATTTATCATTAAGGTATCTGAGAAGATGCCATACTATTATTTTATTTGATATTTTTAGTATTATTTTCCAGAATATTGGTTGTTGATCACTCATAACTATAACTACCGAACAACAATAGGCTAGTTGATGAGCAGGAATTTGGCTTCTCCCTGTTTTGTTAGTTATGCTCTGGTTTTGAAGGCAAGAATATAGCTGTGATTTTCAGCTGAACTAGCCATAAGATAATTTCACAGGTGTCAAACTCATACTTCGATTTTAGTGTAAGTACATTAATTGTCCATGATATCAGATTTCACGTGTCAAGCCAGGTCAACTTTATTTATAGAGAGCTCATTCAACAGGTTTGTTCCAAATATATACACATATGACCTGCATGTTCAAGCCTCCATGTTGCCATGTATAATGCTATTCTCAAAAGACTCCCATCATGTCCGTCTGACTGCACAGAAGCTAAAATTTGGGAAAGTGAAGGAAACCTTGAAACTGACGACCTTCAGTGTGCAGTATGGCCAGCAGTATCATGCTGTAGAAAGCAGCCCCTACAGTGTCACAGTGCTTTGTGTCTAATCATCTTATGCAGCCTATAGCTCCGAGAGGCCCTCACACCTAGGGAGCCCAATAAGGCATGGGGGGATACTCTACCTTTGAGAAAGTTATAAAAGGCACCTAATGACATGACCATGGAGACAGAGAGTTTGATCAGTTGGGTCATTTGTGTTTTTCCCACATAGGGATCAAAGCTAACTGTGTTCTCCAGAGAGACTCTGCTCTGCACTGCAGAGGAGAAACTCGACACTAATGAGTTACTCAGTACATCTTGAGAATGTACAGTGTTGGAGTTGGTGTGTTTGCACAGCTAACTTGTCCATACAATTATGTTGGAGTTACTCATACAGTCATATACAGGTTGGAAATTATTTATTATTTTGGGCTAAGGCCTGACAAAATATGATATAGAGTAAATGTTACTCACGAGGTGAAAACGTGTAAAAGCCAGAGGTGGAGGACTTGGGAAGCAAATCAAATTAATTAGGCCAGATATAGGTAATGGAAACTAGAAGTTAATAACATTCTTGAACCATTGCACTCTGGTTCTTTATACAGCTCTTGAGGTATTAAATTTTTTCCACATGCCAAGATGACTGTGTTCCCGCAATCTCTGTCCCCCTACTTTTATAAGACTGCTGGGTAAATTGGTTTGGCCTTTTCTGTTGGACTGACGAAACTGGATGGTTTCCGAAAGAAAAACAGACCAATGTGACATCCGCCTTTGTGTACAGTTGGTATTACATCTGGAAATCGACAGTGCTTTTTAAAAGGTTAGCTTTAAGAGGTTCCGATACTGTTCTTTACTATTATTTGCAGCTTTTTAAAAAGCAGTACTGGTTTAGATATGTAACCTGAGGATGGATGATGACACTTATTGGAGTGGTGGACATGACGCTCACTGGAGAGGTCAGAGCAGAACAAACTCCTTGCCTCTTTAACAAACTCTTATAGGTAACACCTCATACAGGCAAAGGGAGATGTAGACACAGACAAGGAGACTGGATAAAGACAAACACATAGACAGGTAGACAAACATACACACATACACATATTAATGCAGTCCACAGAGGCAAAACCTTTACTTGACACCTCCAGGTCTCCCGCTGAGTTTGACGTCCTGTGCCTGAGTGAGAGGCTGCTGAAGCAGGAGAACAGTAATTATTGGACCAAAGGACGGCTGATCAACCAGCCAAGGTTAATGACCTCTTAAATGGCCTCTGTTATACCAATGACTTGTGCTTAACTGACCCCAGTATGAGCAGGGGCCATGTATCTGTTTGTAATCTGAAATCCATTACTCCTCCACACTAGATTGCTTTGCATTTCATTGCCTTGCCACAATGCCTTCAGTTCAGGATAATTATTTAACAAACTCAGGCTATCTCTTAACTTGAACTTCAGGCTTTCATGTTTTTCACGGGAGAACATGTCTTTTTTTCATGCTAGAGAGACCATCTTGGCGGGAAATGCCAGTGACATAATGATGCCTTTCTATTCTGAAACCCCATCCATCTCTCATGTACAGGGGACACACCATGACTCTGCGGTAAACCCAGCCACTAGAACAACATGCATGCAGTAGATAGCATGCGATATTTTTATCCACAAGCTAGTGACTTCCCATCGCTTTAGTGTGTGTCTGATCTGAAGTGCATGCAAGCCAAGGCTGCAGGGGGCAGTGAGGCGCGCCGTCACACTGAGATCTGACCCTCCTGAAAGCCCTTGGCCTCAACCTCAGCCCCCACACAACAAGGCTGGGCTCCTTCAGTGGCTTTTCTCACATAGTTGTCTGTGTGCCTTTAGTGTATGTGTGTATCTTTTTTTATTGGAAAGAAAAGATAATTAGGTTTTTGTCATTATACTGTTTCCAAAAATGACATCACCCTAGTTAACGACGATATAAAAATAAGAGAAAACACCCCAGGACTGCTTTTTTTCACTCCGCTGGGCTGGGCCGGGCCGGGCTAATGTGGGCTGGGTAAATATTGCTCTGTCTGTGGCTGGGTTTGTCTGCAGCAAACAACAGGCCACCATGGGCGATTATTATGGAAAGTGAGGCGGAGGAGAGGAACATCAGTGGTGTTGTGGTTTTGCAGTATGGAGGAACTTCTGCTTTTGACAGTATATACGAAGTAGCAGACGTAATCGGACACACACACACGCAGAGTCAGTAAGAAGAAAGAAAAGCAGTAAATACATGTGAATTGCTGTACACTTTTCATATACTGTATGTTATCTCCTGTTTCCCTGGAACAACTGTGTCATTTGAAAATTGGCCCTTAATGTCGCTGCTTTTATTCCCGAGATCTTGAAGCTAAGCAGATTCTCTTGCTGACAACCACATCAAACGAGCTCTTTCCCTCCCTCACTCCTCCATTTTGGAGCATGTCTGTGCCATCTTTATAACCCCTCTTAAAGCACTTCATCTGGGGCCTCAGGTAGGGTTTCCACTTCCTGGTTGTCACAGTCATGGCTCATTAAAGGCCTCTCTCTCAGCAGGAAGGAAACTGACTCCCCTCAGATCCCGTTAATGTTTGTGGGTCCTTAACACTGATGTTGTCACCGATGCACATCTTGTCCACATTAGCATTAACCTAGATAGAGGTCCTTCTAATGACTGGCAGATGTAGTGCCACCGAGGTCCAAGTTGTTAATGAAGTGAAATACCACTTGCTAAGCTTTCAAGTGTTGCTAAGTGTCAATGCAGAAAGGGTCGGTTTACGGTTGGTTATGTTTAGTTTGGGTAGTACTGCTGGGAACCATTTTTACAGTCAAGCAGCAGGTATTTACCAGGTAAAAACATGGCAAGAATGGTAAATTACCAAGTAATTACTCATCAATTCAAGTAGTTGTTCTAAGATGGTAACAAGTTGTCACAAGATGGTTAAAGCTTGTGTTTGACAGCATCATTCCCAGGGAATTGGGTTACACTTCTCAATAGCCCACACTCTATTAGCAATAGCCCAAGTTTAATTGTGTGTTTTCTAGGTTTTCTTACATAGTAATTGTTCATGGCTGTACCCACTTGTGAAGTAAACTTTCCATGATATCTACAAAATTGTTTTTATGTTATTTATGGGAATTGTATCAATAATGACCTCGTACAAACTCTGACAGACCACGCACTTTTCCTCTAGTTTCATGCTGAATGGCTGCCATGTATGCATCAGTGTAGTGCTAAGAAATGCCTTCTAATTTTCTCAGAATACTAAGGTGAAACTGGACTGTAAGAGAAGGCATTAATTGTGTCCATGGAATTACCAGATTCACATTTAACTCTATATATTTGTTTTGTTTTTTTCTTTTCAGTTCAGTTAAGGCTAACATATACCATGTATGTTCTGCAAAATTACTGAGTAAAACATTCCATTTGGTTATTCCTTTTCCATGCAAACAACTTGTGCTATAGGTTTCTGTAACGCATTCCAGTTGACTCAGTAAGAAAACTGAAACTGGACTGTGAAAGGAAACAATGCTTGGTCTGACTAGGTTCTTACGTCAGCCTCTGCCAGTGTGATAATGATAAATGTTCTGTAATAAACATTAGTGTACAGAGTAAGCATGGTCAAACTGGCCTGTAAAAAGAAACAGTATTTAATCCCATAGTATTACCATGTTCTTCCACAGAAAATTGGTTATTGCCTTTCGACGCAATAAAGATAAACTTGTATCATTTAGTTTCTGCTGGGTTACAAAGCAAAACAAATCATAAAAAGTAAAAAGTCAAACCGCAAATGGAAACTGAGCTGTAAAAGGAAGCAGTGTTTAATTCTGTGGTCTTACAAACAACCAAAAACAGAACTCACCCTTAAAGGTACATTAACTAAGATTTTTATCTCACTTACTTACTTCCCCAGGTGGCTTTCAAATCCTCTTTCCTGCCTGTACTCTCGGTTTTGGAACAAGACGCTCATCCTTGCATTTTGAACTGCTCAAAGATGGTTGACTGTGCTATGAACAAGCGACCGGCATCACAACACATGCTGTTCTTGAGCTAAAAAAGCCAATGACAAAGCAATACTATATTATTACAGTAGGCCTATTATGCACCATGATATATTACCTCTTCACTAGACATTTCTGTTGGATCTTTGCTCTAATTAGCTCGCTTAATCGTCTCTATTGTGAAATTTGATGTGATTTTTTTTATGTGTCAAAAACAGGCACAGTAAGTTGTGCCTGTTGATGTTGTTCCTTGGTTGCCGACAGAAGTTAAGTCATAAATTATGCCCTTTTAAATACAGTATATAACAGCAGCTTTTCATATGGGAAAAGGGCTGAGATCTTACCGGTGTCAAGACAGCCAGAATACAAAACAAAACAAAATAAAAAACACTCCAAATAATTATTTCTTTGAGTAATACAAAGAACTTAAGTGAGAATAAATAATAGATTTTAGGATGAATCTATAGTAAATAATTTTTTCACTTAGTGCTTTGCATTACTTAAGGACTCATTAAAAGCATGCCTTAATTCTTACACAATTAAACTTTAATATAAATGTTCAGTACCTACAAGATTGTTCCCTGAAAATAATGGGTTAGTAGAGAAGGTGTTTCTAAGAAAGCATGATGCCGTTAAACTCTTTCACCTTCTTAAACATGAGACAACTTCAATATAGTGACTGGAACTGATGAGTAATACTAATAAGGTGTTTTGAAGTCATTCAGCTATTTTTAAGTGTTTACCCCCTGAGTAACAGCTGCAGGTTCTTGGTAATTTACTGTTCTCACCATCTATTTACCAAGTAAATACTCAGTACAGAGGGTGACTGAGGAAAGTTTGCCAAATTGCCGAGTGTGGTGGAGCCAATTTCCAATATGCAAGCAGTCTCTCACCTTGTTTAGCAGTTGTAATGACACTCTCCATGTCT
Source organism: Beryx splendens (assembly GCA_900312565.1). Taxonomy (NCBI): domain Eukaryota; kingdom Metazoa; phylum Chordata; class Actinopteri; order Beryciformes; family Berycidae; genus Beryx; species Beryx splendens. The sequence goes on along the minus strand of OMOV01088605.1, from coordinate 2,605 downwards.
CTCTCACTCTCGCACACATACCCACACACACACTGTGACCGATATAGTCTCTCTAACCCATCTGTACCCAGCCGCATTAGAGGTTAATATTTACACATCATGCATTATCGTTGGTAATATCATCTCTGGCCCAGTCTATTAATAGAGTGTCTCAGTATGCCCGCTCATGTACGTGATACCACGCTGGCGCTCAGCGAAGACTCGGCTATAGATACAAGGATCAGCTCAGGTAGATACGCTGCACCAGACATCTCCCCCATCGCCCTATTAATAGGCAGCAAAGTTATTGTGGGGCGGATTCTGATGGAAGATGCTGATGCTCGTGCTATTTAAAGCAGGAGGGAGCTGGCCTTTAGTGTCACACCGCTGATCTATCGTCTTTGACAGGGCCGGGTGAGTCCAGGGAGACAGAGAGTGGTGTTCCTCCATAATGCTGCCACTTTGACACATTTAATAACGGCTGAGCTTTGTCATCCAGAGCCACCCCGGGGGACGTATACACTCCACCTCATTGGACGGAAGAGTTGCTGATACACATGAACGTGCAGAATCCCCTAACAAACAGTGATATAAGCATGTTTTTCTGTTTCCGGGAGTTGGAGTTGCTGAGGCCAGAAATGCTATTGGATAACTTATGAAGTTTGCACAAAGTAATCACAATGGTAGTGTAGTGAGCCACTGGTTACATGAGCCATATTTTTTTCAGCAAGTGTTTACATGACCACTGAATAAAAGGTGTGTCTTTACATGCTCCATTTTATGTAACGAGAATAAAAGTTCCTGTTATGCGCAAAATATCAAAACCAGCACTCTAGCATGGGCTTATAAGTGTTTTATAATATGGATCATTATTGCAACAGTTTTATCAGAGCACATTATTAAGTTATAGGGGAGTGTTAGATGAGCTTTACTGCAGCTCCTACTTATCAAAATGTTTCTAACAAAAACGTTGTGTCAGCAACAGACCATGGCCGTGTTCAGAATGGGATTCTATCATACTAAACATATTACATGTGCCATACAGTTACATGTTGAATGTAGTGTGTACAGTAATATCCCATTCGGAATGTGGCCCAGTTTTCTTTCCCATCCGCCATGATTCAGATTCTCCCGGGAACCAGTAAATGTCACTGAATGAATGGGCTGCTTTATTCTGATTGAGGTGTTTATATGAGGCATTTTTATTCTGATTGGCCTACTATTCTGAATATTAGCAGAATAAAAGGCTCCACGCAGCTAATATGAGTGAGCAATGAGTCCTGAATGATTTCATTGAGCTACTGTGTATGTGGTGTCAGCGTTGCCTGATAAACTCTTTCTGTCTCCTCTGTTTTTTCCACAGGGAGCCATTTTGTTACCTGGAAATAAAGTTACAGAGCATCCAACCAGTGGGGATGAAGGGGGAAAATTTCTTTTCGAGGTCGTTCCAGGTAGGAAAATTAAACAGCAACAACAACTATTACCTTTTTTTGATGTATCTTCATGGAGGACACAGAGAGATGATAGCAGTATTGGCTGGATACTGTCAGTAACAAAAAACACAATAATCCAGTTTCCTTGGAGATGCAATAATTATGAATTCCAAGTGTGGATAAAGAAGCTTTTTGCACACAAAAAACAACAACCTGTAACTGTAAAACTGAATAGTCTATTTCAACACAAATCCTCATATTGTCTTGCTGTCTTGGGTAAATATGAAATGGACCTTGAATAAATGAGGGTTTTGAACAATTTTGTCTTCGGAGCAACTGGATTTGGATGAATTTGAACCATTAATTCTTCTGTATACAGCTTTTACATTACATATACTGCTCTCTATGTAATTTGCAATGCTATCCATTTGTACTGGCTGCTGGGATTGCATGTGTGTAGTGAAAGAAAATTAAGAACTCTTCAGATCCAACAGTTCTCCTCCTAGGCTACATGGTGGCAGGAGCCAATTCACATTATAATGTGAACTTTACATGCATGTCTGTGATGCATGGTGTGAAATTTAAGCATTGACAGATGAGCCACAAAGTTGTGGTTTAGTAGGCATTATGTATATTTTTTAAATCCTCTTTGTAAGGCATTTCTTCTTTAGTGGCAGGATGCAAAAAAGAGTGAGAAGATGAGAGAGAGGGACTTGCAACAAATGCGGTGAGATGGGTTTGAGCGCACAACTTTGCAAGTACATGGTATGTGCATTAGGCTGCGGATTCCCCAAGGCACCCAGAAGGCCGAATAAAACAGAAACAAGGAGGGAAGCATGTGACACTGCAAATGGGAGGCAAATAAAGGGCAGAAATTTCAGTGGAAGAAGAGGAAAAAGCTTGTCCAGATGTCATGAAATTAGGATCACTGCACTGGTAATCTTATGTCCCTGTCGTCATGATGCTTTTTCTCTCGCTTCCGTTTCTTTTAGCCTCCTCACGCTCTTTTTTCCACTAAAATAAACTCTTTGTCCCCCTCAAACTATAAACACTTTGTGCAATTAAGAGACACTTACCGCGACTGATGGATGCTTATATTGGTTATTTTGATGACACACCTTTTGACTACAGGTGTGGTGAAGAAAACCACTCTACTCTAAACACACACCCATCCACCCAAACACCCCCCCTCC
>OMOV01088594.1:0-20603 GCA_900312565.1 Beryx splendens | reverse complement strand
GTGCTCTTCCGATCTAACATGTGTGGTGAGATAAGGAACCTCCACAGGAGTGGCACGCAGGAGGTCTGCAAACCAAGAAGTATCACAGTCACATTTAAAGGGATTGTCATGCAGGGTGAGTTTCTGAAGGGCACTGGCATTTTTCAGTAGGGCAGGGAGCAACTGGTGGTTCAGCTGTTTGAGGTAGTTGTGGCTGAGATAGAGATAACGCAAGGCTTTTACTTTACTGAAGAAGTCTTCAGGAACAGAACTAATATGGTTGTGACTGAGGTCCAAGAGAGAAAAATTTGATCCAAATGTTATGACTTCATGAGGCAAATTGGCAAGGGAGTTTCCACTGAGGTTGAGGTGACGTAGACTTGGGAGTGCTGTGATGTTTTGCCATGGGAAATAGTTCAGTTTATTGTTGCTGATGCTGAGAGCCTCGGTGCTTCTTGGTAGGTTACAGAGCACATCTGGTGAGACTGACCTCAGCTCATTCCGAGAGATATCCAGGTAGATTAAGTTTGTAAGGTCTTGGAAGAAATGATTGTAGTTGTTGTTACTGGAGTCCCACATGATGTCTAGGTGATTTCCAGAGAAGTAGAGGTACTTCAAAGAGCTGCTGCTCAGCCTGTGATCTATTCGCATCCCAATGCCATTGTTTGCCAGACTTAGGACTTCCAAGTTAGTCAGACTATGGATGAACTCAAAGCGATGGCCCATGCCCCTCATCAGGAAGTGAAATTCATTGTTACTAAGGTCCAGTATCTTCAGACTGGTGTTAAGCTCACTAAAAGCCTCTCGATAGTAAAGATCAATTCTATTGTATGCCATATTAAGATAAACTAAGTTTTTCATGTTATTGAACAGCCCACCCTTCAAGGTCTGGCTCATGTAATTGTAGGAAAGGTCTAAACAAACAGCATTTTCCATACCTACAAATGTATCGTTATTAAGAAAGAGAATGTCATTTTGAGAGAGGTCAAATGTCAAGTTATTTTTGCAGAAATAATATTTAAAGTCCCATATTGTTGGCATTTGTGACACACCATCTTCCAATATTTCCAACAAGTTTGTTTGTTTGTTCGGTTCCCACTGGTCACTTCTGGTGACCTTTCGATCTTGGAGCATAATAAGGGGTGGGTCAGGGAAATTATATGTATTCAAGTTCTGATTCTGAGAGCTTTGTTGTGACACATACTGAGATGATTGACTAGAAGAGCACAGAAGGAAGTTAAGCATGTTTTGGGAGAGGTCAACGTTAGTGAGGGAAGGCAACTGTCCCAGAGCACTCATGTTACAAGTTTCGATGAAGTTCATTCGCAGCTCTAGTGTCTTGAGCTCATGAAGTTTGGAAAGAACTTCAAAGCTTTGGCTTGAAAGCTTGTGGAAAAAGTTCCCACTGAGGAGAAGACTTTGTAACCTGGAGACATTGCCGAGATGTGGTGAAAGGATCAGTTCAGGAAATGTCTTCATTGGTTCATAGTTATAAATGAGGCTGATCCATGTCAGGCCCTTCAGTTCTGTGAAGAAGGTGCCGTTACGGATGGCATATGCCAGCAGGTTGTCAGAAAGGTCCAAACTCTTTAAATTCCTCAAAGGTCGGAAAAGGCCCTCGGGAAACGTACGCAGAGAGTTTCCCCTCAAACTTAGGAATGTCATAGAGCTGTTCTCAGCATAGAGGGAGTTTGGATGTAGGTAGAGAGAGTGATTTTGGGGGCAAGGAAAGCATGGCCGGGCTGCATGGTCACAACGCTGGCAATTCCACTCCAAATTTAAAGATTTGAGAAGGGTCAGGTTGGCAAACGCCCCTTCTAAAATCTCTGTGATTGTATTCTCTCTTAAATCCAGATCCTCCAGTGAGGCTGGCAGCCCTGTAGGGACTGCTGTCAAATTATTATATCCTAAAGAAAGCTGTTTGAGTTTAGAAAGCCCTCTGAAAACATCCTCATTGATGTAAAATGACTGGTTGCAAGGGTTTACATAAAAGCAGTTCTTGGAGAGGATGAGGTGCTCTAGAAGTGGAGTGTTGAAAGGGTGGCTTATGTTGAAGATCCGGTTATTCTCTAGATCAAGAACCTTCAGGCTGTCAGGTAACCAGGGTAAAGAGGTGAGGCTGTTTCCTGACAGACGGAGAACCTCAAGATTGGTCAGGCTCCTGAAGGCATCATAGTGGATCTCCATTTTGCATGAGTGGTCATTCAAAGCTCGCAGGCTACCTGGGAGACAATTCCACATTATTTTCAGTTGCTGAAGGTTTGGAACACCTGAGAAAGCATGCTGCCCCACTTCCTGTATCTTGGTCCGACTTAAATTGAGTGACACCACGGTGGTAGACTCGATGACTGGAACGTGAATGAGTGGCCTGCCGTAGCAGTCTACTGTGGTGACATTCACATCATTGTCACAAGGGAAGAAGATGGGACTTCTGGTTCTCACTAATGGAAGAAGCTGACAAAGTATGAGAAAGACATTCTGCAACAGAGCCTGAAAAAAACATGAGAAAGAAAACATATAACACTAATTCAATATTGACTTCTCAAAATATGTAGTCCAAATAGGCAGTGTTGCTTTAGATCAAGTATTATCCATTATTTGTATCACCCTAAACCTCCTACTGCTACTGTATCTGCATAGAATTGCCAGTAAATATCACCTTCTTTGAAACTCGAGCTATCTGAATGCAAGCATCTTGAAATTTCATGCTTTCCCAATCTATTTTGTTCTCAATGTGATAGTCGGTACATACATTCACTTATAGTAAAATAAGAATAGCATAGACCTGGTTTTCTGTGTAAATGGCAATATATAATTTTATCCTACTTACCATATTAAGTATTGCATTTATCTTCAACATTCACGTTGGGAGCCAGCTGACACAATCTTTAATCCAGTTGCGGACAGGCTGAACTAAAAAAATACATACATAAAAAAAGTATCTGAATGTCTGTGCAGTGACGAACAACTGGATCCACTTATGCAGAAGTGAAAGCATGTGGGGGGTGCATTCAGCATCCAGATGGTGATCATGTGATCAAAATGAAAGTCAGTGTCATGAGAATCACCATACTGATATCACCTTAAATGTAATCTAAAAAAAACCAACATAAAACCATATTTTACAATGCCTTATCTTAAAGCTTGAATGATAATCACTCTCTGTATAGGAGATAGAGTACAACTATTGTAATGCTATCCTTTTCGCACTGTACACACAGGCTAAAACAGACAATGTGGGGAGGAAGTTTTTCATGTGCGATGAGGATGAGGCCTTTGTTCCCTGTATTTTTTAAAGAAAATATATGGGGAAGCAATTTACCACGTCACCACCCACCAAATCAATCTTACTTAAAAGTTACTTTATCTGAACAAATTGCATTGTATCACAAGATTTGTCCCAAACTGCTTTCTGTTACAATGTCTTTATTAAGTCCACTATCATTTAATCCACTGTCAAAGGTCTATTGATGCCTTCTGATTAAGCTCAACATAAATCATAACAATGGTTAGAGAAAAGACTTCTTACATGAATCTTTGAAATATGACACACCAAAAAGCCCTTTATTTTCTGTGTATAAAGGCATATATAGAAACCTTGGAAAAACAAGCAAAAAAAACCATCAACAATTATTACTAAATATGTTTCTGAGGAATTCAGAGACAAAACAGTTTTCATTCAATTCATGTGTTAAAAATGGAATTCCCCATACACTCACTGGGATTAATCAACCTAGCCACAGACGAGTTACAGAAATAGTAGTTACACAAAGTGCGTTTCCGTTGGAGAGCGCCCTCAATGCTTTGGCTTTGGCTTGGACCTTACACTGTACAGTAGTGTTCCGGTTTGTTATTCTGGTAGCCACGGCAGCTTTTGCGCACTACCGTTTATATGTGCAGCATCACTGGCACAAGTGCTGAGTCATCCACAGAGCGATGTTCATAAAGCCATCTGACTCGGCATCCACCTTGGAGAGAGAGTGGTTGTTCCCTGGGTACCACAGCAACCTTAACATCAAACACAAGTGCATACGTAAATAAAGGCCCTGTTATGCAGTGCATATATCACATAACCCAGAAAATTCGCTACCAAGACGAGCTGCTTACCGGACTGGAACCTGTAGTGCTTTCAGAGCTCTGTAGTACTCAATGCCTTGCTTGCTAGGCACACGCTTGTCATCTTCCCCCAAGGTGAGCAATACTGGAGTCTTGACCTGGGAGAGAGATCACCCATGATTACTAGGTCATCTGAAGACACCAATGAACTCGCATACACACACTCAAGAGAAATACACAGACCTGTGTGATGTGTTTAATGGGGGACTTGTTCAACATCTGCTCCCAAACAGCAGGGTCAGGTAGGCAGTCTGTACTGTAGTCGAAGCCAGCCTCAACCATGCACCTGCATAAAACACAGTTTACCATATGCAAGAAGAATAATCACTGGACGGCTTTGAAGTGTTTTGTTCCCACAGTGTTTGTGTGTGCATGCACACAAACACTGTGCATTACTGAATACTTCCTGCCCTACAGAGAAGCAGACAGATGCCCTTTATCTCCCCCACCCACACACCTGTCAGGGGAGAATGTCAGGTCTGCCAGTCATAAAACACCTAAAGATATGTAGCTGTGAATGACTGACAGAATGATGCAGTGAGTAAGCAGATGTGTGTGCGTGTATGAGAATGTGCATGCCTAATATGTACCAGTCTGGGATGTCTGTACTGCCGATCATGGAGGCCAAATTGATGACAGGGTTGCGAGCCACACAGGCCTTATAGAACCCTGGGTACTGGCCAATCAGATGACAGGCCAAGAAACCACCGTGGGAACCCCCAGCAACTGCCACCTTCTGCTCGTCAAACTCGTGGCCTTTCAGAATACTCTCCACAGCAAACTGAAGTGAAATAAACACATGGAAAAAAAACAGTAAGAGAACCACTCGTGGTGGAGAACTAAGCAAGAAACAGGAAGTACAGCAAAGCAGAGGAGCGTGGAGTGAAAAAGAACAACGGATAGTAAAGTTGTAAAACTACTGCAGATACGAGGAATGACTTAATTAGAAACTACCACAGAGCAACCTCAACTAAATATAGGAACACGTTAACTCGACCATATAAAAAGGATATTATCATTAGGCAACACTGTGAGTCATGTTTACCACAGGTGCAAAAGTTATTTTTAGGGCAAACAAATAGAAAGAATGAATCCTCAGAATCATTCTTGTAAAACAGCATGTGGAGGTGTGTCTGTGTCATTTGTTGTGTTCTCACTTGAACATCTTGGACGTCCTGGGTGCCCACGTTGCCAGGTAGTGAGAGGATGCTGTCCTGGCCATAGCCAATAGAGCCACGATAGTTCACTGAAAAAACACAAACACATTAACATCTATGGATTACCAGATTACTAGAGGTTATGATATATCATAATATTATTTTTAAAAATAGACAGAAATTCTTTAGAGGCGGCGGCAACAAACAGATTAGAGAAGTGGGCTTGTGACTAGAGGGTTGTTGGTTTGAATCCTGAACAGATTGGAAAAAATCTGGGCAGGGAAAGTCTCTCAGTGACTGTTGAGGTACCCTTGAGCAAGGCATTCAAGTCCCTCAGCAGTCAGCTACAACTGTTAAGGGTGTAGATAAGGGCAAAGGGTTCCCAATACTAAAAAAAGAATGAGAACCAATTCTACTTTAAAAAAAAAAGAGCACTATTTAATTCAAGCTTCACAGTCGCACAGATGAAAACTGCACAGACCACAGGCAATGGAACTGTAAGTATGGCTTTGCAATACATGAAAACTTAAGGCCCCATGCTTCAAGTGGACACACTCTTCCTCGGGCAGCAATCGTCCATTAGCTTGGAAATAGTATTCTTTTTGCATTGAAAGTGGTTTCCCTACCCTTAATGTAAGGACGGGTGAAAAAGCGCATGAGTGCTCTTTAAATGTTCCCTGGGGATAAACAGATAAATGAATAAAAAGATTTTTTTTTAAGTATCCCAGCAGTGGCTAGGAGAATGTATGAATAAATCTGCTAATTACATTCTGGCACCCTATCAAGGTAATTAACCCAACATATAGGGCCCTACTAATGACTGGCTATAAGATAGGTTGTGATCCTTGCTCATCCACTTAAACACAGACGCATCCTACCAATGGATAAAACTCCCCTGAGCAGGTTCCACACATACTAAAAGCACTACATGGCTTAAAACTTGAACTCACCCAGTAACATAGCAAACCCCATCCTGCACAGCGCAGAGCAGGAGAGAAACCAGTCGGCTACAATCACTGAGTGAGGACCCCCTAAGTGAAAGGAATAAATTATGTAAGACGCAGCACTGACAAGAACAAGCAAAATAAATGTAGATTATATCTCTTTATCTGCTTTTTAAATTAATTACTGTAAAGAGAATGTTTTCATTATACTTCTACACTGATACGTGTGACTATTAACTTTTTAGCTTAATTAACAGATATGCACAAGAAAACATGTGAATATGTGCCATGAAGAGAGTGGCCAACCATGAGGGGAGACGATGAGAGGCAGCTTCACTCCCTCCTTCACCTCCTTTGGTTTGAGCAGCAAAGCTTCAAAATCCAGGCCAGCTAGAAACAAAGAGAAACATTCAGTAGTGCCATCATGATGATGTAACTGTACGCACTTTCATTTTATATACCATGCACAGCAAATTCTGGATCCTGTCCAGAACCAACTGCATGACACCGGGGTGAATAAAAGTTCAGGAAAGACTGCCACTGACCCCGTCTACTCTTTCAACCATCTGTTCCAAAAACTTTCCAGTCACCTCAGCAGCTTTCTCCAAAGAGCTTCAACTAAAACCAGCCCTTCTAAGACTAACCCCCTGTAAACACCACAATCACTGGACCGACAGAACCGTCAGTAACCTTGCGACAATAACTTTTTATATTGCCATGCTATAGTATTATTATTTTGTACTAACTTGTACTACAATATCTACACAACCCTATATGTACTTGAGAGATCTGGCACGTGCCACTTAGGTGTAGGTGTATAGACTGTACGGTATGTCTGGCACCTAACTCCTCCAGGCATGTAACTATCGCTGGTGCAGTTGTCAAGGAGACCATCAACATCCATAGGAAGAGTGGACCTCATTGCCCAATGACTTAGCGACTGACTAATGTGTTTACTACAGTGCTTATTGAATTTAGGGTACATTTTTATTCGTAACAATGCCAAGTGGCTGTGAACTATATACATCTCAAAATCTCTACATGTACAACACCTGTGTTTTGATTTGATGGTATTGTGTAAAGCATGAACCAATATTTCATGATTTTTGTTGGCTGTGCATAGTAGGAGTTTGATGAGACAAAAAAACAAAAAAAAGCCAGGAGCTTGGACTGAAAGAAGCTTGTGGCAGAGCTGAATTCTCATGAGCGAGTACAAATAACCTGCACATGCAATATAATGATCACTAATGATCACTAGTGCCAAATGACCAGTGTATCAGGCTGTCATGCAAAGTATGACAAGTGATGGACACGTAAATGTTATAATTTACTGGAGTCTGTCGTGCCTGTAGGCCTGCAGGTCTTGTAAGATGTGTTCTTTCCTGAAGGTTAATTGCTTTGTGATTGTCATGGAATACGGAGCAATAGGGTGTGTGTGTGCACAAGCTTGATTTGTATTGCACTATTTGGTTGCTCAATCCAAGTGATTCTCATCTCCATCATGATAAAACACTATAATTTCACACCTATGGAATAGTGAGAAAAAGTGGATGTATTTCGGCTCATCCTGCTATGAGTCCTGTCTAGATACTAAGAAAGGGAGGGCTGATGCTCTTACGGTATTGGTTGTTGTCTTGTTCTGGGGGAGGGCTAAAGGTCAAGACCTGCCAATCGATGTCTGGCTGGCTCTGAGACTCCTCCAGAGTAACCCAGACCACTTCCTCCTGGGAACCATTGGCCGGCAGAAAACCACACCTCTGGACACAGGGAATGACATTGGAACAGGTGACATAGTAGTTCCCTCATCAATAGAGATGTTTTACTCAGTTCTAAAGTATCCCAGCCAGTGTTTCCTTTAGGTCCATTTAGCTGCCAACAATTGCTGGAAAAATGCCCCACATCTAGAAAAAATATACAATGAAAATTCCTCATTTTGCCTCATTGCTCAGCCCACAAGAAACTGTCTCGCGGCACATGTCACCAATAAATATTTACAATTGCAACAGCACACACACATTGACACAATGTTCTATAGAAAACACTGATCCTACCAGACTTGGGGGGCAGTTTGGAGAGGAGCAGCTGACCACCATCAGATCTCTCTCTAGGTTCAGCAGACACCAGTTACCAACGTCAGACTCTACAGGCAAATAAAGAACATCATTAGACCCACACTGAAACATGAACAGGTTCAAGCTGTCCCTGTAAACGCTGTTACGGTAGTCAAATCACTTATTAGGAGAAGACAACAGCAAATATCAGCAAAACAGGAGTGTCTGGATTCTGGAACTGTTAGCCCAGAGTGTGAGTAATGCAAAAGCTGATAAATGTGCCAAGTGACTCACTGGAAGTCAGAGAAGTGACGTTCCCTGTGCTTACATCCACCACCAGCAGATCCTACAAGAGACCATAACAACTGTAATGAAGGGATGCTTACTTGAAATATTTCTGGCTGAAAAGGCAAACAAATCAGGAAAAAAAAACATCCAAGCTTCATTTTCTCCATAGTAACAGGCCGTTTCCCTGGTAATGGCTTTACCTTGCGGCTGCGCTGGGGACAGGCAATGAGGACAGACTGGCTGTCAGCAGACCAGCACTGAGGGGACAACTGGGAGCTGTAGATACCAGCAAAGCCATCTGTAAAACCACACAAACACACACACTGAGCTTGATATGAGAAGCAGAAAAAAGTGCATTCGTGTGACTAATGCCAAGTATTCCTTACCCTCCGCAGGTCTCTTCACCACATCCACCACCACTGAGGTCTTCTTAGTGTACCAGTCAAACTAGAAGTAAAACATGCAAGCAACATATGAAAGCAAATATATTTATCTATGTATTTATTTTTTGCTTCCTCCTATGTCTATGTCTACAGAATAGAAAGCCATAATAAAGTGTATTGTGTGCACAAAGATACATCCCTACTTACTCTTTTCAATGAACTTTCCATAACATATTAATATCCATCAGTGAAAATCAAACAAAGACAGCACATATGCTATGTAAAGAAGGGAAGGTACAGGTCTTTTGCTAAAGGGGCTTTTCTCTGTCTTACCATACAGAGCCTGCTGCACTGCATGTGCGGTCCATAGACGGCACACTCCAGGTAGACAATCCTACACTGGTCTGGGCTGAGCCTGGGGGAGCACACTGCACTGGTGCCTGACGACAGCTGCTCTGAGGGACACAACACACAAACACACACATTTCACACCAGACTGGTGAATTGGGAAATACCTGGGTCAACCAATACATCAGTGTGAAAGGGTTGACTCGGGTAAGTCACTCCCAGAAACGATCCAGATCAATATCAGGGACGAGAGCCGGGATAAACGTTGCTCTGCTTGGTATTCGGTGCTTAACTCGTCGCTCATAGCACCGTGTCTGGAGCGTCATGTTGTCTGCCATGTTGAACACAAAATGTCAACATGCAAGCTGTGATGATGTTAAAATGTGACAGCCCATAGCACACTGCCATGTACAAAGCTTGGTGTGTCTCCTACATGGGATGGACGTGGATCAGCACATAAAACCTGGATTGTATCTGTGTGTATAACAGAAGAGACTTACCACATTTTCCACCAGTAAGATCCACATAGAACAAGGAGGACCTGACAGCAGAAACAGAGAAAAGAGAAAGATGAATGACATTCAGTATGAGCCTACAAATTCTATCCTGAACTAGTCAAACACTCTGGACTTACTGCCTGAGTTTCTGACAGGCCAGTTTTAATTCTGACTCAGTGGGCAGTGCTCACCTCCTGTTGGGGCAGTACTTGAGGCCAAGTCTGAAAGGCTCGTGCCACCAGCCCACAAACACCACGCCCGTGTCACCTGGAGCCCAAAATGCCTGCAGAGAGCGAGATAGAGTACTCACTGGTAGTGTACAGATATTTATATCATCCATGCATCATTGCACAAATGCATACTGTAGTACTGACCTGTCCAGGTGAGATATTTTCAGGCACTCCCTCCAGCACAGAGACGTTGTTACCCTCGATGTCCAACACACAGAGCACAGGACAGCTCTTACTAACCAGTGTCTCCCCCCAGTCCTCATAGAAGACAAACTGCTCCCCCTGCAGGAATAGAACAACAAGCACGCCATAAGCAATTTGGTATATTTTCATATAATAATGAAAATAGTTTGTGTTTTGGAAGTATTTGTTGCAAGGTTTTTACTTTGGTGGCCTCTTTCTTCTCCACTTTCATAGTCTCCTCCTCGTCCCCAATAGAAGATGACTCTGGCAATTCCGTCTACAACAGAAAACGAGACATAGAATGACTTATCACTGACCACTGGTAATTTGTTTACTATACTAGGACTATCTACCTATGGCAATATGGCATTGATTTGCTCCTGGAGTTGACTGATTTAAACCAGTGCTGCTGACAGACCTGGAAGAAGGACTCAGCCTTGGGCCTCTTCCTCTCTGCCACATACAGGAGGTGGGTCTCAGAATGGGACCATACCAGGCAGCCAAACTGCTCTAAGGACGGAAAACACAGTGTGGTTGACATCTGCGCTGGCACACGTGAAGGCAAAGGTCAAACAAATGGGGTGAAGGGAAAATGCAGATTTTAATAAGCTCAGATGTCTCTCACCATCCTCATAGACTTTGCCGTGCTTCTTTAAGCCTGTAAGGTTGATGCTCTTCATCTTGATGTTCTTACTCCAAATCTGGACGGTCACAGAGGGGGCAGGGGAGGAGACAGGTCAAAGGTCACTCACGCTCACAATTCAAACTCACCTCAACTTTAAAAAAAAATATTGGCTGCAGATAGAAAATGGCAAGTATCAGAGAGAGTGGGGTGCACAGAGAAGGGGGCAACAGAAAGAGAAAGGGAGAGATATACTGTAGCAGGTGGGAGTAGGGTGAGAGAAACGCTGTGGAACCTGAGCTAGACCGCCAGCCACTCACCTCCAGAAACTGTTTATCCTCTCCCTTGATGGTGCACTCTCTGACCACGGCCTTCATTTCTCCAGAGGGGGAATCTTTACTAAGCACTCTGACAGGACAAACACACAAGACATTTCTCAGTGCTGCAGTATGGGTTAGGCCTGTGTTAATTAGTGCAGTCCACTCCACTGCAGACGGAATAATAAAATGTATACATACTCTCCCTTGATCTCAGTGCAGTTTCCAGAGGGTCCAGAGTAGACCACCGATTTGTCATCGTGGAATACAATGTACTGCCGGCAAAACTTGACAGTCTCATTCCTCTCCAGATCCCGCTGGCTCCATTCTGGAGAAGAAATCCAACAAAATGGCACTAATGTACATCGATATTTCTTCTAGGTTAACAGCAAACCTTTATCAGATAACACATGTTGTACAGTCAGCAAGATAGCTTGACCAAGTTATGAAACTTTCCATACTTGGAATGCATCATTTCCGGGTGTCTGCCTTTATGTTTTTTTAATCAATTTACACTTCACTCTACGTATAGCTCCATCTTTCAATGAGCTGTGCACTCCACATACATCTTTCCTGGAGTACATAGGTGGGAACATCATGGTATAGCACAGACACACCTGTGTAGATGTTGCTGTATTTGCCTCCATACTGGGAGGTGATGACAGGTCCCACGTCTGCTCTGCTCAGAGAAGGGAAGAGGCTGAGCTCTCTGTAGAGTTTGGAAATTTCCTCTGGGTTGGTCATCACCTGACAACACGTAGCAGACAAACTCACACTGCGTCTCAGCGATAAAATCTGTCTCACAAGGAACAAGGATCTATTCATTTCGCACACTGGAGCTAGTCTGCCATGTATAAGTGTGTAAGTTAGTTAACCTAACTGGCTAGCTAGCTTGTTCGTTGTCCAAAACGCAAGCTGTTGGCTTATATTACCCTACTGCCTTTTTGCAAATAAAACAAACAAGCGCTGCTCGATATATAAAGCAACCAAGTGAACAAGCTAGTTTGCTAACTTACTAGCCGCATTAAATTTGACCAGGAAGTTCCTGTAGCAGCTGACGGATAACAACCAGCTAACGTCAGCTAGCTTGAAAGCTGCCTAATTTATTCGTTACCGAGGTTCCCGAGAGCGTAACTTAATTAACGCCATGCATATCCCACCGCTAGATATAGTTTATTTGTTCATTATATAGCTGTAGGGTTGGTCACCTTTTCACAACCAAAGAATACATCAGTTTAATCTTACGTACCTGTGACTCCATGACTAGGACTGCGTGTGTCGCTAGTCTGCAACTGTCAAGCAATCACAACACAAATCTGTCTGCAACAGTGTAAAGTTAACCGGAAGAAAACAGTAGAAATTCCTCTCAAAACCTGTTTAAAAAAATAAAAGCCTCCCTGACAAACGTGCAAAGAAGCTGCAAAGGTTTCGAGTATTACAAAATGTCAGAGTGACAACAAAGAATAAATCATATACAAAACATATTCAGCACCCAGTTTCAAATGGATATACACTTTGTATAATTTATACAGCACATGCTTTTATTTTATAACCACATTCCCTATCTTCTGGTGGTATTCTAGCTCCCGTTGGCTGCTTGACTCAGTTTATTAGGCAAGCTTTTGGCGCCCTCTGGCGTTGTAAATGATTCATTAGTGTCTTTATTCTTGTGCTGCGGCTGTGCATAAATACAGAAATTGCATTGTATGGCATTGTGTGCTGTTTCTGCGGCACAAAAAATGACATCTTTTGAGAAGAGGTGATGCCAAATTGCTTTGTCGTATTCAGTAAATGTCCAATGTGTGATTGACAATCCCCGTACTGTTTCTGTCAGTCAGCTGGGGTAGATGGGGTAGGTGGGGTCACAAAGAGCCAAGATGGCTGACTTTGAGGAGCCGCTGTCAGATGAAGAGAAGGTTTAAAGCTTATTTTATTCTTTACTGGACATGTTTTGTTCGTTTTGTAGAGAGCTATCAAGTGTTATAACTTCACTAGAATGCACGATCAAGTTTTGGAAGGATAATGCCAGCTTTCGGCCACGTATCGAAATGTTAAACTTGTGGTATTTTAGCTAACGTTATCGTAGCTAACCACTTAGCTAACGCTAGCTAATGCTTTTAGTTACGTTAGCTAGCGGAAGAAAGTGCTCACAGTTAAACCAGAGGAAGCTTGTAGTGAAAACTTTTTCCCAGTTGTACTTAGTTGGATGGAAGCAAATGCATTTTTAAGCCTGTTCACAAACGAGCGCTGTAATGCACATGGCAGTCTGGAGGAACTGCAGCATTTGCTAGGTTCCTCTCATATAGCTAACGTTAGCAGCTACATTGCTTTGGATTTCTGGGTCAAACAGATTCAGTTGCAGCTCAAATATTTGTTAGCCACACATGGCTCTGGCTCGAGGGCAGGGTATGGGTGCCTAGAATCTAGATGAAGCCTGATAGTGACACCCCTCTCAGTACCAGGAGCAGGGAGAGCTCAAATGATTATGACTGACAGACTTTCTACAGACTAATGAGGAGGAGATACCGAGTCAGCCTGTTAAACGCTACAGGGGAAATTCATGTTATTCCTACCATACCAGACAATTTCGTTTAAAACTGTGGACACGAAATACTTGATTTCAAAGCTAAAGACAGGAGTGGCCACATTCTCCTGTTGACATCAAGAGACTAATCCTGGTGCATATCTATTGATAGCGAAAAGGGAAAACATGTATAAAGCTTGAACGCACACTATTCCTCATAGATCGTTTCCAACCCGTTGTTAATTAATTGGGCAGCTTCAGGCTTAGCCACAATACATGCTTACATGCAGGGATAAAAGGTGTATTTTATTGAAATGAGCATGTTTCTTGGTGGATTGCATGTATGCTGAAATCAGGAGTGGAGAGCAGCAAGCACTGGCTCTTCCAGGCTCTCACAGCATCACAGAATAGAGCTTTGTTTCCTTGTGTAAATATTTAACTGGGTTTGGTAGGGTTTTGCGTTTTTAAATATTGATTCAACTGTCTAAGATAAAATTCAAGGGTTACTATGTTTTATATGTTTAGGCCTATTTCAGTTTTCCCTTTAAAAATGTCAAAAGCTGTAAAAGCTGTAAGATTAGTGTCATTGTGCTTATTCTAGTGTGCAAAGTTCATCATGCTTTGTAAAACATGCTTGCTGTTTGTGCAGCTGTTGGCTAACGTTTTTTACAATTGGAAAACCGTCGCTTGCAGTGCCAGGTTTAAGGGATAAGACATCTGAATCTGCCAGCTGAAACATGCTGGCCTATCATGTAAAGATGACAGATGTGTATTAATATACTGTGATATAAGAGAAACTCAAAAAGTCGTTGGGTATGTGTTGTGGTATCAGTTATAGTCATATCCATCTATGATAAATTACAACTGGATGGCTAACAACAACTTGGTAAAAGTCAGTAACAAAATGTCATTAAAATAAGCTTTATTTTCAATATTGTGACAGTATTGTTTGGGTGTAGTTATGTCCCCGAACAAGGAGTCGGGGATATTATGGTTTTACCCTGACCGCCGGCTCCGCCACAGAGTTTTTTTGTTAGTGCGGTATCTCCAGTAGCTTTCATCCAAATCTTTTCAAACTCGCTGCCACATTCATGACCCCTACAGGATGAACCCTATTGATTTTGGTGACCCCATGACCTTTCCTCTAGCACCACCATCAGGTCAAACTTTCAAGTTTAGAATTGAGATTAATGTTTTTTGTACATGGTCTCTAACAAAATAAACATAATAGACTAAAAAAAAAAAAAACTAAGCATAAAGCTGGTATCCACAGATGCGTCTACTCATACACAACAACTTTTCCATAAGGGGCATGAACAAAAAATGGATTGAGAATTCGGGTCGTTCGGGGATATACATGCTTGTCGGTCACCGACAGCACATGTCTAGTTTTGTATTTTCTATTGAAGAGTAAAATTAGTGCATCAGTACAGGGGGAGGCATTCGTTTGGAGTCTCACTGCTTCTACTAATATATAGTACAGCAAATCATATTTTAAGGATTGCTAAACTAATAGATCAAATTGAATGTGGTTTCCGCAGGTCCGCATAGCGGCTAACTTTGTGACGCATGCCCCCCCGGGAGAGTTCAATGAAGTCTTCAATGGTAAGGAGCAGCTGTCTCTGGCAATGTGCCAGTGACAATGTCCTATTTGTGGTGTTAGGACTGCACAACCCAAACACTGAATTAATGGTTTCTTTCTGTCTTGCCAGATGTGCGGCTCCTCCTCAACAACGACAACCTCCTCAGGGAGGGAGCATCACAGTGAGTAACATTCACTTCCCACTCAACTCCCAGATTCAAGTATTTGGAATGATTTGCACTGTCCAAAAACAACCAGGGCCCCCATATTGGTGGGATGGTTGCAGAAAATGCTCAGTATTAGCAGAACTGTTACCTGCAAAGTACTCCATATTAGGGAATTGAGATTTATTGCTCTTATGGCATCATACCGTTAGTATGTTAATATTTTCAAACTGCTCAGTAGAAATGGTCACTCTGCTGCCATTCTATTCATACCTGTTATATCATTCTGCTCACCACATTTCCCCAGCTCCTTTGCCCAGTACAACATGGATCAGTTCACCCCTGCCAAACTAGAGGGCTACGATGAGCCGGTATGTTTCATCCTTTCGTTCTTATTTCTTGCATACGAGCCAGTGTGAGACCTTTCCCTCTCCCTCCCTAGGTTCTGATCACGGAGCATGGTGACTTGGGTCAGGGACGTTTCCTGGACCCGCGCAACCGCGTGTCGTTCCGCTTCGACCACCTAAGGAAGGAGGTGAGCGACGTGCAGCCGTGTGACGGGGAGACGGCCCTGCGAGCCTGGAGAGATGCCTGCGATGCTGCCCTGAGTGCCTACGTCAAGGAGCACTACCCCAGCGGAGTCTGCACGGTAACACGCACACACAAGACGAGGACAGTGTGGTAATGTACAGACTACAGACCACACTTAAGCCTTTCCTTTCTGTGTGTTGCAGGTATATGGGAAAACAGTTGATGGCCAGCAAACTATCATCGCCTGCATTGAGGGACATCAGTTCCAACCCAAAAACTTCTGGTACAGTATCCCGCTGCTGTTTATGAGCACATCTGAATCTACAAATAACTTAATATATTCATGTGCTTACTACTGTATTATATTATATCTCTATCACAAAGGTTATAATTGACTTCTCTACTTTATGGTCTTGGTGAAAATGAAATAATTGGTCACCCAGGTCCATAAACACTGCCGATGTCTTCTGATTGTAACTTCATTTCTCTCACACAGGAACGGTCGCTGTAGGTCAGAGTGGAAGCTCACCATTGGTCAGTCCACTTCTCAAGTGGTGGGAGTGTTGAAAATTCAGGTGAATTATTTCCAGTGTGCTTAGATGTATTAATAGCAATACTGATACTAATGATATACTAATGCAATACTAATGATGTCCGGGGAAAATATTGATTGTTCAAAAGCACCAATGTACCAATTAAAAGCCTCTTTCTCTCTCAAGGTGCACTATTATGAAGATGGGAATGTGCAGCTTGTTAGCCACAAGGAGATAGAAGAATCAATACCAGTGACTGTGAGTGGGAGATATTTTTTTACTTTTGACACATAAGCGCAGACAAACACTCTGAAAAGAAAGTGAATGCCTTCAAACACGGATTCAATGTCATGTTGTTTACATAGTATTAGACCGGTTGTGTCAGCTCGGTCATACACAGAGTTCATGCATCAGTGCAATGAGGAAAAACGTGATTAATTTGTGTGTGTGTGTGTGTGTGTTTGTGTGTTTGAAACAGAATGAAAGCCAGACAGTCAAGGAATTTGTTGACATCATTGAGAATGCTGAAAATGATTACCAGGTAAGCTATCTCCCTTGACAGTGATGGGAACATTGAGGACACAATTTTATAGGGACAAAGCACATTTTGTAGTTTGTAGCTGTTCATAAAAGACAAATTTTATAAAAAAACAAAAAACTAAATGTTGTTGAATTGTGTCTGACTGACAGGTTGTAAAAAAAAGTACAGGGCTCAGTATAAACACACGTAAAGAAGAATATTTAATCACATCTGTATACTGACAATCAAACTTGGTGCCCTCCTCTTTTGCCCTCAGACCGCAATCAGTGAGAACTACCAGACCATGTCTGACACCACCTTCAAGGCCCTGCGTCGCCAGCTGCCTGTCACACGCACCAAGATCGACTGGAATAAGATCCTTAGCTACAAGATTGGCAAGGAGATGCAGAACGCCTAGAGGAAGGACAGGGACTGGCCAGAGAGATGCACACTCCACTGGGCCAGTAACCCACCTATACATGCGCAAGGACTAACCAAAGCAAAACTATATCAGTATGGGGCAAGGAATTAAACAAACAAAAACAAAACAAATAAGCAAAGCTGAAGATTTGCAGGCTGTTAGGCACAGGTATCCATCTGTTTTAAGCAAGCTGTAGTTTTGGAGATAATTGTGGTTTGGAGAAGGTGGTTCCTTCTGGATCTGTGTTACTAGAGAGTTGCATTGGGTCAATGTGCAGGGCTGTGCTTAGGACCGCTACATTAGAGGGATAAATCTTTCTTCTGCCCAGAATTGATTGTCAAATGTTACACTTAAAACAAGGTATTTCTTATGTTGGCCAGACTGGTGCGGATCAGTGGTCAGCAGGCCAGGGACGGGAACCAGGACCTTACAGGGCAGCTGATAAACAGCAATTGTAAGCACACCATCACATATCAGGGTTTGTTTTTAGACAGGAAGATATGAATGTTGTTGACATATCTGAATATTGTTGACACATTCAGTGCACAAATAGAGTGGAATTGGAAAACGTGTACATCAGTAAAATGAGGACATTGACAGGGATATTTCCAGCAGTCATCTGTCTTTTTAACTGTTCCTAAGCTAATAGCACTGCAGAATCGAGATGGAACTCAGTTATACTTCACTAATGCAACTGACAGTGTTTCTGACTGTTAACTTTTAGCAGTAGCATGATCCTTAGCATAGCTCTGTTCCTGCACTGTAGACCTGAATGTGTGTCGGGTGTCCGTCAGGGCCAAGGGAATGTTTACTTGTTTTCTGTTGTGCTCCTCTGACGTGCTGTCCGTCTCCACCCACGAAAGCTACGATGACTGAAACACACTAAAGCTCCTCTGCTTCTGAATCCATAATGCATTCTCCTCTCTTACTTTGGCAACACCACCTCCATTGCTGTATAGCTTTTCCTTTGTGAAAGGAAAACATACTCATATTAACCAAGATTTATTTGCCAAAATCTCTTTCCTATGGTAAAGAACTCCATACTCCCTCCCATGTATGCAAATCTCTATTTTAATACGCTGGTTTTAGGACGTCGCACTCTTAACTGTAACAAATGTTTTTGTGTATCAGTCGATGCCAAGTGAACACAAAGCAGTTTATGCCATGTAAGGTGGAAGCCGGATTATCTATGTCACACGATTGCTTAATAGGCTGACTCTGGATCAGTTACGTTAGCTATATGTGCTGTGGTCAACCCTTACACTATACTATAACTGTGTGCCGATCAGTTATAAACTTTAAAGACTGTACTGCCCCATTCTGTTGTATGAATAAATGGATTGATCATCTTGGCTGGACTGCCATTCTCCTTTCATGCCGACACACACAGGCTCTCACACGTTTACATGTAGGACTCAGAAGATTGTCAGCTGAGCAGTTCTGATAGAAAAACCTTCACACAATGTAAGACTTAAGGCAAAGGAAATTTATTGAAGAAAGCACTAGGCATGATGCAGATTCATGATATGCATAGTTACTAGGGACAGCTGAAGGAATTTGCCTACATAGACAAATTGTAGTGTGTGTAGCCAATAGGATTGATTGGCTAAAATACCAATTTCTTCTTTGTTTTCAAGCCAGGTATCATAAAACAGACAAAACCCATTAGGCCTAAAACAGCAAATCTTGACAATGAAGCAAAGCACTGTTAAAACAGGACACAGATATCGTTAGTTATTTGACAGAAACAAAAAATACAGTAGTAACATTCAAACCTTTAGTCCGCGTCCTGTTTTTGTAGTAATAAACATTTACTGTTAACACACTCATGGATGGCACAAACCAATTATCACATAAACAATACACTTGGTCCCTTTTGGTTTGGATGAAGCAGAAATTTTACTTCCCTGAATACAAAAAAATGTGAATTTGTAGACAAATCCTCTTACAGTAATGTAGTGCAAGGTGTACTCTCCCTCCTCAATACAAAATTCAGTGTATTCATGACAAGTGTAGTAGGGGAAAAACAACAGTACATGCATGGGAGGTTGTGCAGTCTCTCACTTCAAATGAGACTCATTTGTAAATTATTTGATTACATACTGTAAAATGTATTGGTCATATGCTGTTTTCATGAATCATCTACGCAGAAACTGCATAAGGATTCATTGGGGAAACCGCCAACAGTTAAAAACTATTATAGTGTTAGCTAAACCTACATCTGCTATCATCTACTTCCATTATTTTCTCCCCCTATGTACAGTACACCAGTTTGACTGACTGAAGTCTTCCTTATTGCTTCTGAGCGGACTGGCAGTTCCTCAGGTAAAGGCTCGTGTTCCAGCATCAAGGGAACGGGAAAGGGGTATTGTACTATAAAATCTTGATTTTACATTCCCTTCAAATCTCACAGGCCTTTAGCTTGGTCTCTCTTCTTTTTATTACATGGTTTCCAAAGACGATATTATCATGGGGTTGAAGTCGATATTAACTGAGATAAATATTTTCACTTTCAAATGGAGATAAAATACAAAAAAAATGTTTATAAGATAAACAAAGGAAATTTAATAGAAGGCATATTAAATCCAATAAAAGAATCCATAATATACTATGTTTTACTTCAAATAGACAGTGTTCGTTTCCGATTGTTTGTCAGGTAGTGGTATAGAGGTAGGGGTAAAACATACCTTTGTAAATGCATCTATGAACCAATCCAGCTTTTAAGTGTTTAGTTTGATTCTTTACTGTTGATTTTTAGTGCTATCAAAGTGGTTTTAGGGCTATAGGTATCTGAGGGTATATCACAGTAGCTGTTGATTTAGGGCTGACTCATTTATGTGTTAGTCTATACGGCCTGGCCGTTAGCTGCTGGAAGATAATAGCAGGTCAGGCTCCTTGGCTCCCTCCTGCCCGTTGCTGCTGTGCCCACAGTTCCCTGTCAGCTCTGGGAAGACGCTGGCCCGGCCAGAGGGACCCGGAGAGCCTGGAGTGGGACTCATCCCTGGCTTCTTGGGAGGGATCGATAGATGATGGCTCCTCTCTGAGCGAGGGGTGAGGGTTGAGCGGATGCCCGGAGAGAGCGGCCCAGAAGAAGGAGACCTACCCCCAGGAGGAGACGCTGCCAGATTGCGGTAGTCTGTCCCAAACGGAGAGCTGCTGATCGGGGCCAGCTTGGCGCCGGCCTGCTGGCTGGTGAACCGGGACAGCACCTGC
>OMOV01088591.1:0-14036 GCA_900312565.1 Beryx splendens | reverse complement strand
TATGTAAGTATCACATCGATGAATGTGATAGTGTGTACCAGATGAAAATTGAGATTGAAATAAGAGGGTTAAGCAGGCATACTTTTCATGTGGATACTAGCAATATTATATCTAGCTTTCCAAAACTTTAAACCTGTTTTCCAGTTGCAAGTCAACACTATGCACTATCAATACAAAAACCACGGGCCCAATGCTAATTATTAGAATCTGAACAGATGAGAAATACAGTGCTTCGCAAAAATATTGAGACATCTTGCATTTTTTACATTTTGTTGTGCAGTATATTAGTAAATCCATTTTATTCTGGATGTTTTTCTCTTTCTAGCTAACAAAGCTGAGACCAAGTCCCTTACATGGATCTTAATGGGATTTTAGAGTGTAGTCTGGACTCTCCATCAGAATACTTAAGCACAGTTTGGGATATATGGTTCATTTATGGATGGCAATCAAGTCCAGTCTGCACCCTAAAAATCCCAGTAAGCCCCATTACGATCTAGTGAAGGGACCTGGTCTCAGATTAGTTTGCAAAAAACATGTTTGAAAGGAAAACATTGCTCAGAACCACTAACTACAATCTACATATGACATCTGACTAACAGATGATAAGAAATGTTGAGCAATGTTAACGTGGCAGTTTAGCCCAGAGCAAAGGGGTTGAATACTTAAGCAAAATAGATTTCTGTATTATCTTAATTTTATACTTTCACATACATTTCTACAAATTCACTTCCACTTTGACAGAACAGAATGCTTTGCATAGAGCCTGGACAAAAACCAAAAAAAAAAAAAAATACAAGCATTTTGAAATAACAAAATGTGCAAAACGTCAAGGGATCTGAATTCTTTTGCAAAGCACTGTATACATCCTGTGTTCAAGCTGTTAAAAGGAAATGGAATTAAAATTGTATTGAAAAAAAACACCTAGAATTCAACATCAACTGAAAAGTGACTTTCAGACTTGGCAGACATGGAAGTGAAAGTTCAGCAATGAAATAAAAAATAACAAGCAGAGTCAGACCCCTGGACATACAGACTCAGCACAAACATAAACACCGGATATTAGCTTTAACAGAATCACATTTTGAGTGTGTGATCTCAGCTGCGCTGGAAAAACACATCTCCTTAACACCAAGAAATGAAAGCAAAATTATCATGGTTTGGGGTTGTTGTGTGTTCAGCCATTACCAGGGACAGGTTCTAACTTGTCTTTTAAAATTCTGACATGAACAAGATAAATACAAATTGAGTCCTTTGCAACAGAACACACACAGACACTCTCAAACTCTATGAATCTCTTTATACACATGCAGGTGCCTACACACACACGACAGCAGCCCTTACCTCTATCAGGAACTGTGTTTGTGCCATTGATAGGAGCAGAGGTGCTGGTGCTGGTGCTGGTGGTGCTGGTCCCTGGCCCGTTCCCCTGTGCAGAGGAGCTGCAGCGCGGCTTGATGTGCATCCTGAAGGTTGACACATAGCGCTGTTTACTGCCACCACCATTCATGTCGGTTTGAGAACAGCCCCGGTCTCTGGATGCAACAGCGACAAACAACTTACACAGTCATTTCCCACGTTGACTATCAGACTTCCTCCTGCTCGCCTTCTTGCTCTCTCTCTCTCTACAACCCACTCTCTCCCTCACTCCCAAGCCAGTGCAGGATCTGAACTCTCTGTCTCTCCCAGCCACTCGCTTCCCTGCACATGGTTCAAGCCCTTGTGCCTCACCCTCCCCTGATCTAACTCCACCCCCACTCACAAATCTCTCTCTTTCACTCTGGTCCTCTCAGGCAGGACAGGCATCTCCCTATCTCTCTCTAATGTCTCCCTAATGTCAGATCCCCCACCCACTATTCAATGCCTGTCCTTATTATCATAGCTAATAGATGCACACCAAACACACAGGGAGAGAGAGAAAGAGAGGGAGGGAGACTTATCTATCCACCCAGCCAAAGGTCATATTGTCCGCTGTTTGTTGAATGCGCTCCCATTCAACAATCTACCTGTTTGCCTGCTAACTTATCAATGCTGTAACTGAACTTTGTGATGCTGGTGACATCAGCATTGCACAGGGTCATTTGACGCCTGCAGACTCGAGCTGCGGCTTTAAACAACAGGCTCATAAATCGTATGTGGCTTTAAGGCCGAGAGGCAGCCCCGGTACAGTACATCCCCGCGCACGGTGGCCGTTTCCAGGGTAGCATCGCCACTCCAACAAATCTACCTGCTGCTATAGCAACCAGGAGACTTCTCAAGAGAGGCCTGCTGCTGTTCGCAGGACCAACCTGTGCTGTTGAGACTGGGTATCACTAGAAACATTAAAACACACAACCTTAATGAGGATAGAGCGGTGTTAAAGACATAAAACAAGCCACATGCTGTACTATGGAATCATTATTAGGGAACTGATGTGTATTAAATGCCATCCCGACTGCAGTTAAGGTTTCTGAGTCTCAGTACATCAGTGTTGATGGGGCAGTTAACTGCACTGGGACTGCTGAATATCAGTGAACACAACAGAAGCCCTCTGAGCTGATCAGATGTTTGATCGGGTATCAGCAGTTACTTGACTGCCAGCTCTATCGTTCCTTTTCACTGATTTCTGGTTTCTCATTACAGAGGGAAGTACTGTAGCTTAAAAGCAGTGCATCCACCCCAACCCTTCACCTCCTATCCCCGCTATCTCCCTCCAGTCCAATCCCATCCCAGCTTCCCAAATTCCACATCAGTGACCGCACAGAATACCATGTTCAAGGTCTGAGAGGGGCTTGTTTTACTTCCTGTAAGGGAAGAATTCCCAAATCAAACATGTAAGGCTGCGCAGACAAACACACCATTGTCAGGACTTATTTGTAATGTGTGTTGTTGTCAGTATCTGTCATACATTCATGACTCTTTTACATGATTCCATACCTTTATTGTATGGACCAGATGAATACAATTCATTGCTGCTCTAACATGGCAAAAGTTGTGAAACATATTTCGGCAAGTCCTGCCCAGTCTCTGCTGAATATCACAGTATTCAGCAATACTTCATTGTCCGGAGGCAGATCACGCCCAGAGACTGATACAGACAGGCACGATCCCCTGGGATTCACCAGGACTTCACTATGAAAGCCAGGGAAATTGTGGAAATACAGCAAAATTTTCAGATATACTACTCAACACTTTAGCGAGACTCCCAAGTGCAGATAAGGCAGCCCATCCCTTTCGTGTATCACGTTTATCGTGACAGACATCACTCCCGCCCTCCTTAGGATCACCACACAGACAGACACAGGCTCAAGACAGCAACGAGAGAATTGCTTGATCAATCCATGAGATAATCTAATCTCTCAACCCAATCGCTCTGTTGCCTCATCCAAACTCTGTCCACAAATCTGTGACAGTACATAATGGCAGAGACTGTACAAACACACACAAACACACAACAGTGGGTTATACTCAAGACTGTAATGTTAATGGGCCTGCCAGGTTAAGCTAATTGTGAGACACCAAAAGCCCCCAGAAATTGTCTAACAGTACAAAAAGACAACAAAACAAAACTCTTCGTATATATGTTTGCATATTAAGAGAGGCAGAGTGTCTAACAAGGTCCGACACAAAGACTGAAATAAGACTTGACAGTTCCCTAGGCAAAGGAAAGCACACGCAGAGAAAGTTGGCTGAAACTCCTGCTGAAAAGCTGCTCATTAAGAGGAAAAAGAGTGATAAAGCCACATTCATCGCATTGAGCCTCGGACCATAGGAGCATAATTAATGTAATTTAGGGAAAGGGTCACTCACTACAGACAATAGAGTCTGGAGCGGGAGGGAGAGAGACCAACTCAACAATTACTTTTACACTGTTATGTCTACCTTCCCCCACTATGCTCCAGCTTTTACCAGTTGATGGTATACATGGATGCAGGTAGCTTGTTCTCTGAAAGGCCCCTATCCTTCCATAAACATTCAGCAAGCCTCCTCTGGCTAAACATGGGGGATGGATAGATGTGAGCTGGTGATACCCAGACTGGTGGCAGGAGCAGGAGCAGGGTGCAGTCACTTGATCTCTCTGTGGATTAGAGTCTATGTAGTGCTTCCAAAACTAGATTAATAAAATGTGAGCGAAGCCAAAATATTTCTGATATATGCTTCTGATTACAAAAAAGGAAGATTTAACTTACAAAGCTGAAATGATGCGCTAAAACAAGTAACTCCTTTGCCTGTGCGAGACAGAGGGGAAAATATGAGGATGTCAGAGTGTTGTAGCAAAAATAGATTTAAACTGAATTGTGAAATACTTGTGATGTTGCTAAACATGCACGACTGAAACGAAAATGTGTTAGACCTATAGCAGGAAGGTTTTCTTCCCAACCAAACACTACACCAGACCTGTGATTTCACTGATTAGCACCTTCAACCAGTTGAGGCAGAGCTCATCAGTGAAATCACCTGCAGCCTTTGATGGGAGGAAAACCTGCAGACTCTTGACCCTCCATGGCACAAAGTTTGAAACCACTGGCCTATAGGAAGCAAGATGGTGCAGCCTCACTATTATTTCTGATTGGTGAATAACATATCAGCATGTACAGTATGTTTCCTGACATCTGCTTACGGCGAGGAAGTTATTGCAGATACTAGGCTGCCATATTATAACTTACTTAAAAGACGCTGATGAAGAGTAAAGATGTAAATAATTTGTTTGCAGACTTTAAACGAGGAGCCTTCATGCCCAATTCACAGACAATGATCTTCTTGCCCACCCCATGGAAATAATAAATGGCAATTATAATGCTTCACTGTTGCTGTTCATCACTGAGAATGAAGGCGCTGCCGCCATCTAGAGGTGAAATCTGTACATGCAAGCAGTGTTTTCCTACATTCCACATTTTCAATGATAAATCTTTTATCTATGACATTATTCCTTATATATCTTCACTGTCATGTTCTTTGAGTCTAGGTGTAAAGTTCTAAGTTACTGTATATGAGTGTTTTATGAGTGAAAAGACTATAGGTTTAATAGATTTGAGGCCCTCCACCACCAGGAAGCTATGGATCTGATGGAAACTGTCTGGAATTGCACTGACAGGTCGTCACAGGGTGTGCTGGCTAACCAGGGTCTTTTCCTCCCTTGGGTTTGAACAGATTCAACTTATGGAGATGTTTCTCTGTGCAGAGCAAATGACTTTGCCCTGATCAACCCATTGTGGATTAGGCCTCTGGGATCCATATTTATTAATGGTTACATTGGATATGGTTTTTAGTCTGAATATGATACATAATCCACTAGAAATAATTACAAATTTAGATGTCATACAGGCCTTTCCACAATCCAAAACTCCAAATGACTGAATCTTAAAAAAAGGTTTTGCTATGGCTGTCATCGTGTTCATTTGCAATATTAAAATCAACCTAATTAACATTCTCAATCCCACTTTGAGAATGACTAACGTAGGCTATGGAAAGGCCTACAGATTGCATACAAACATTTGTTCCTTTTATAGGACTTTAAAATAGTACACCTCGCCTTCCCCCCTGTATCCCACTCCTGCATCTGCAGCTCACTTGGAGAAGGAGCCACATGAGCTTAAGACTTAAAGCTGATGTAATTTTGTTAATGTCGGACTGGAGGTTATGACAACATCGCTGTGCTTCAAGTGAATCCCTCTCAACAGAGTAAGCAGCTACTGGTGCTCTGCATGTGGGTAAGAGGTAGCATTGTGGATAAAAGGTTGCAATGAAGATGCTATGTAAGCTATAGCTATTACCTTTTAATGGGACAAAAATCCTACTATATTTTCATTTCTAACAAAATGTTCTGTTATATTGTTCCTAGAATGTTACACTTCTGCATTGTGCAGTTGTGACTGTGTAACAGCAACTAAATTCATGTCTGATAATTTGTACAATTACTTGTCATACTTACTGTTCACATCGATTATGATGGTGATGCGTAGCCAAGATTTTATTATTGTTGTGGTATTTGCTCCCCTCGCCTTCAGCAATAAGGATAGTGGTGTTTGTGGGTGACCACCTGGCATCAAGTCTTTCGCACCTCAAAAAAATATGTCACCAAACATATTTTCCTGCCAGCACCTTCATGACCAGCAGAGCTGTGACCTGAAGAGTATACTGACATTTTATTCCTTGTGTTTATGAGCGGGCTAAAAATATACAACCAACTCTCTGTCTGAACACTATGATACATCCAAGGCACCGTGAAAAATGTAACACTTAAGCTGACCAGTGACCCCTGACTTCTCCCACAGCAGCCGGCTTCTCTCCCAGGCTCACAGCAGAAACAGGCATGCGTTGCCTCTGGCTATAGCAGCGAGAGGCTGAAGCCGTTATGTGGCGTGCTGGCCATGCCACCACTCAATATCCTTGCAAAATTGGATGGGTTCCCAGAGGGCTCTCTTTTATGAAATAATGGGCTGTCAAACCAAAACCCAACCGGCATCCAGGAGACACTCTTGTACACTCACTAATATAGCAAACACTAAGAGGTTGGACACAGGTTTCCACTTAAGAACTGACACGGCTACAAAAATGAAACCTTGTGGCGCTATGGCTGATAGAACACAAAATGACTGTTTACTGTGTAAGTCATGGGACCAGTTCATCCATGTTTAATCTGTATGTTTTCAATGCATATCTACGTATAAGTGCAGGCCGGTTGGAGTGAATGTGCAAGAACAGCAGGGGGTGTAGCTCACCATGTCAGCGTCAAATTTTTTTGCAGTTCTGCTCCATCTCAGTGTGGACAGAGTTATGTGGTTTCCTGGGCAGGGGGTCACTTTAGCTATTTTCTGCTCCTTTCCATTGATCAAATATTTAAGGGAAATGTTTCAGCCACAGAATGCACCACTAAATCCATAGTCCGCATGCCAAGGCTCTCCACCAAATAAGCTCTGTAGAAGTGTGTCTTTAACTGGCGAGCGTGTTGTGCGAAAGGTCCTGTTGTTTTTCTGCTCTATTGGTTCCACGCATTGACCGTGACTGTCTGGCCTTCCAGTCTCCAGGGCATTCCAGCCGACAGACACACAGCGCAACATGTGCAACAGGAGCCACCACAAAAAAATAGACAGGGTTTAAGGAGAACCACAAGAACTTTTGCCTGTCATTTTATTTTCTGTTATGGATATCTCTGAAAACAGACTACAGTACAGGACTTAGACATGTTAGCCTGCATGAGCTATTTTACAAATCGTGAGCTTGGAGATCTTGAGCGTCAAAGATTTTACATACCATCTGGCAAAACTGTGATGTACTTTCTTTATTTTTAGATATTTAACCTGAAAAGGTACTTTAAAAAACATACACCACACAAGCATAAAATCACATCAAACCTTATAATTCCCAGATGATAAAAAGTAAAAAGACATTTTGTAGTCTGCCCTGCTACATGTATTAGTGAGTGGGTTGGGCCGTTCTTTTTCAAGAGAGAGCAATGGTAAGCCTTTATGTGTCTATGTGTTTAACTCCCACCTTTGCAATGAGGCCCCTCTGTCACTCTCCTGTTGGGGAGGGCCCACATGGAAGCGATTATGCTGAGCAGAGAGGGAAATTACAGAGAAAACCTACAGGACTGGAGCCCTCCTATAACTACTCACTCATTCACTTAGATTTATACACATGAACACAAGCTCAGAAGCATGCGCACCCACACACACACACGATAGAGAGAGACAGAGAGACAGAGAGAGAGAGAGAGATACACACACACACAGGAGCACACAGGAGCTCTGCTGCCACCTTGCCTGAAGCAGTACATTTCCACTGCTGGCTCTGTTGGGACAAGGCTGCAGTGTGCTTCCCTCCCCGCCTTCCCTCTCCTGGACTGGAGTGGTACAGGGCCAGGGCTGTAAATTCCTCAGAAAGAGCTGTTAAGAGGGCCTCCATTAAAACAGGGGGGGCTGGCGCTCGCCAGAGAGGAGCCGACTCAATAAGTCATCATCAGAGCCTGAGGCCAAACAGGGGCCCATGGGAGAGTAGCTATAGGCGCAGACTGGATAGAGCATTACTTACCTCGCTCCGTTTAATACGCCCAGTTTACCTGGTGATACGGCTGCCTGCAGCACTGCGATATTACATTAAAGCGGCAGTAAGTATGATTTTTACTGCCCCATAATATATCTGTGGGGGTTGATAGGGTCGTCGACCAGTGCCAATGACTCACTTCACCAGGTGTTGTGAGTTCTGGCTTTCAAAAACTCACTTTCCAGAAATTTCCCATTGACCCAGTGTAATTTGAAGGCTCTCCTTCAACCTCCTCCCCCCCACCTACAGTACTCGCATTTTCAACAGCTCAATTATGGAGGACGGTGCTGCGGAACACTGTTCTCAAGCCAAAAAAGCAAATGACAACTCAGGATGGTTATTACAGTATTTTGCATCGCAATAAATTACCTCTTCACGGGACATTTCTGCTGAATGTCTGCTCCAATTAAATAGCTTACTCATCTCTGTTGTGAAACCAGATGGGAGGGGCGGAGCTGGGGTCTGTGCCAGGAGGAGACAAGTTTCAATTTGACGTCAGCGTGTCTTGATATGGGAAACAATACAATGCTATGTCATTTACTGCCCCGAGGGAAATTCAGTTTGCAGAGTGTGCATCATACACAACAGTGGACAACATACTCCACATTCACTGCAAGTCACATGGGACTTGATGAAACATGACACATCGAATTGAATGCTTTGGCATGTCAGTGTATTCATAGCCTAGGAGGTAGAGAGATATAACCAAGAGGTCAGTGTCACCTGACCGCGGCAACTGCTATGTCAGAGTGGGATGCTTGTGTATTGAAGTTGGATAGTAAATACTTTCACCCCAGTCCTTTAACAAGTGAACACCTTGTGTCAATTTGGCAGCTGATGACCTCAAACGTTGCAACACAAAAGACTCTGATGAAAACCACATCCACAAAGACGAGTACCGTGCAATACAGGCATGGTGAGAGTTAAAAATTTCAACAAATGAAATGACAAAAGTCTAATTTAAAGTCCCTTTCCACCTCATTACAGGGTAAAACAGTAACATAACACAGTACCTCAAACTCTGAGACACTTCCTCTCTCTTTGTGATATCATTACTAGCTACTTGTGCCATCACCCCTATAGTTTACGAGAGTGGCATGGCTGTGTACACACTGTGGTGTCTGGATCTACGGCCTGGATGCACATTAACCGTTCCCCCTCCCTCCGCACACGCTCCTCCAAATCAAGCCCGTCATTATCCCAGGCGTGCTGCAGGCTCCCAAAATATCTGTCACGCAGCTGTCGGCACCTCTCCGCTCAGCAGCTGGAGAGGCTCTGGGGCACTCCCTCGCTTTCCGCCCTGATACCATACACTGTGCACCCTCGCCCTGGAGCAGAGGGGCTAGCAGCGGCGATACCCACCCCTCTTCCAATCTGCTGTGTGTGTGGGTATGCTGGTGTGTGTTCGTTTTCCTGTCAAAGCCGCCCCCCTGAGTGGTCTGTGTACTCAAGAGCAATAAAATCCCACACAAATGGTGTGCATGAGGCATGAGAGTGAGCCTATAGGAAACTAGGTGGAGTGGACCAGATACCCTTCCACACTTTCTGCTGTATTTTCCTGTGCTGCAGGGACTTAACCCACACGTTCAGCAGATTACTTAAGCGATAAGCTACGGGATGCTGTGGTTTACAGTGATTTTCAATCAGCTGGAGATGATGGTAGGCATGATGCAAAGCAGAGGTCAAACAGGGGCCCACAGCACCTTATTACTTTCATAAAACTTACAAAACAGTTGTAACAAACCATTATAATAACCAAAGAATGAAAATCCTCAAGAAATCTTTCAATTTTAACCAATAATAAAGTTATTTTTCTGCCTAGTAGTCTAGTTCTTGAACTGTAGATAAACAACGTAGTTACCGATAGGAGTGGTGGTTTTTTGTTAGTGCATTGATATTTAAATGAACCGTTATGCAGTCAAAGGTGTGCGTTTATCAGGTATTTGACCATGACTTTGAACAAAACTATCCATTTCATAATAACAATAAATATAACATGATGCAGTCATGAGCTTTCAGAGCTTCTGGAAGTTTTTGAAAAGTTGTTGCTGTAAATTCTGTCTCAATCACAAAGCAAAGTCAACCCACAGTCATCTCAGTTACAGCTGGCATGATGGATTATGATCAGTGTTTCATCTGTTGGTGTTGTGCAGCGCAGGAGAATCAATGCAGTTTCTGAATGGCTCTAATTAAACAAGACTAAGACAGATTCCTGGTGAATAAAGTGATTGTAATGGGCTCAAGATAGATGGAGAAAAGCAGGACAGGTCGTCACGCTGACTGCTGGGACCAGTATTTATGGCTGGAGGCCCTGTATCAAAGTCTGAAACTGAAACACACATTTAAACCTTCAGTCTCCTGCCAACTCCCGGCTCTCCCTCCCCCTCACGGAGGCCGCCTCTGAGAGCAATGATAGGAGAGGGAACATATTGCACTTCCTGTTGAGATTTCAAGGGAGAGCGAGACAGATAGATATAGTATGTGCTCTGGAAAATCTCAACTACTCTTCTATGGTTAGGATAATGTATGACTATGACTAATCCAGTGTTAGCCTTCAGAGCATGAGTCCTCCTTGAGTTCGCCCCAAGATTTGATTAGTAACAGACCTACTACACGTCTGGGTCTTTTTTTCTTTTCTCCTTTCCATTTTTTCCCCCTTTTCTTCAATCCTTGGTCAACGCTGATTTTCTTTGTCCACTATGTTTTCATGCCTTGCATAGGCCTAATTTAATTTTTGCACAATAAGATTGCTCAAAAGCGCCGTCCTTAATGTCCATGGCACATTCCCATGCTTGAACAATGGCTCCACAGTTACAGCGAGAACACTGGTACTTCTAACAACATGATCCATCTCTGACATGCCAAGGCCTTCTTCCAATCAGAGCGACATCATATTATCAACACAGGGAGCATTCTCTCTGCATTACCCCCACTCCTTGGCTTGCCCCTTCTTGCCACCAAGCAAGCAGGAAAGGGCTGCATGCTGCAGTAGATTTCTGATCTGAGATCAACAACAAGGGAAACCGCAAATCCACTTTTGCTGCCTCAGAAAAAACTGGGCACCGACATTAAAAAGGAGTAAACATTGGACCCATTTGCTGTAGATAGCTACCACCTTTTGTGCAGTTAATGGGCACAGTGTGATAGCTTTGTCTGCACGGGGTGTTGGAGTTATACATGTCTAACATTTTCCAACATTCCTCTGCATGCTGAGAGCTCCAGCCCATCAGGTACAATTTGTGTAAAACTTCCCCAGATGGGTCATGCAAGACAGACATCAAGGTTTTCCTGACAGAATATCACATAAAAGATGTTTTTTTCTGGCAAAAGTCAAATGCTCTGAAAAATGTATCGGGGCATCTGATTCCATTTAGTTTTGAAAGTCTCTCAGATCCCAGTTTTTAGTCTACGCATTCACAAAATCAGTCGTGTCTCTCCTCATTCAGATTCTGTTTCCTCCTTTCTTTGTTGTATTCCTTGGAGAAAGACAAAAGCAACCAAATTACACTGAATTTTCCATAACGCTCTCCAAGCCCCTCCTCCCATAACCCCCTGAAACAATCTCACTCTTTACCACCAGCACCCCACCCACATGCCGCTTCTCTTCATTCTCTCACTCTTCATTCGTTTCTCTGCTTCAGTGCAAAGCCAAACAAGCCAGCCATTAAGTTGAGTTAAGCGCAGGAAGTGGGCCTTCGGGCCAGGCGGCACTGTTTACAAGGAGCTAGTCAGGTTTCAGCGGTGCTTTGAAGTGAGCAGCACACAGGAGACTGTCTGTCACTAGGCAAAGGCCCAGCGCTGCTCCACTGACTCACTCACATTCCCCCCATTCATCTGAGCGGAGAGAGAGAAGGAGGGCGGGGGCAGAGGGGGTGTAGAAGGGCAGGACAGAGGAGGCACAGGTAGATTTATGGTTTTTCCCCCTCAAACACAGCATCCGTTGCTACCTTTAATCACTCTTTACCTGTCTGTTATCACAACCAAGATCTTTATGTAACCCCACATAAAGATACAAGAAAAACAAATAGCTTGTCAAACAAGTCGTGGTATGGAATTGAACTCCATTGAT
Organism: Beryx splendens; assembly: GCA_900312565.1. Taxonomy (NCBI): domain Eukaryota; kingdom Metazoa; phylum Chordata; class Actinopteri; order Beryciformes; family Berycidae; genus Beryx; species Beryx splendens. The sequence goes on along the minus strand of OMOV01088591.1, from coordinate 1,945 downwards.
ACTAAGGCTGTGAAGTACAAGCTCACTTCAGTGAACATGACCAAGTTCAATCTGAGGCAGTCAATACGTGCTGAACATCCCCTCTAAATCCATGCAATAAGAATGTAACAATATGAATGTAGATACAGTATGTGTCTGTGTTTCTCAAGAGCCTGCTTCTACCCTGGAGCCTCTGCGCTGAGGCAGGAGTATCTGCTTTCTCCAACACACACACATTTCATGACATCACCTCAGACAAGGTTTGGTTTCAGCCATGCATGGCTTGGGGGATTCCAAATTGGCGCTGTGCGCGGCGAATGCAGAAAAGTATAAAACATTAAGCAAAGCTGAACACCCTCATTTTCCCTTCACTAACATGCAGACGGTAACATTTTCACACCTAATCTGGGAGCAGCACACAGACAATTGTGATGATTTAACCAAGCACTCTCTTTGGACAAAAAGTTTTCAGTTTGTTGGCACTGGAATTGACGGGGGATAAAACCCTCCATCTCAAAATGTCGCAAGCGATCTTTGTGCCAGTATTGCTACCACATTCTAACAGGAGGCTGGCGCCAGTTTCTTGGAGACAAAACACACAGACATGAAAACTTTAAGAACACACTGGGAGGGGGCTTGATTAGAGATTAACAGGACAGGTGCCTTAAATCGTGACAGGTTCCCTTTATAGGTGATCATTCCCTCTATCTCACAGAAGGCTGCATGCTCTGTAATAATTTCCATTAAGACTTCCAATAATCCTCTTCACAGTTGCCTCAAAGTCTGAGCTAACAGATGTTCAGGTGTGACTCAACCGTCAACACTGTGGCAAAGGCAAGTAGGCAACATGGCTGCCCTTTTACAAAGCAAAGTAGTTCAAAAAACGCACTAGCAATGCTGCAATACATTGTTTATCCAGAGTTTCAGGAAAAAGGTTAACATATTAAAGAGAAAAGGCTAAGAAAACATTGAATACTGCATTTTTCTTAGGGTAAAAAGGGGATTTAAAATCAAGCATTTGATTTATGATTATTTGATGAGTGTGACTCATTACTCATTACTGTTCACATCGCATGTTGTCTGTGGAAGAGGTGTGACAGAACATTGGGAAGCTCAAGCAAATCAATTATCTATTACCTGGAAACAATAAAGGAGGAGCGAGTCTAGACCTATATGGCATCCTTTCAGGGCAAAAGTAAAGCAAGCACACTGGCAGATAAGAAAAACATTTACTTTCTTTAAATACAAATATAGAATTTCATGTTTTTACAAATACTATTTACAATTTCATTTAATTACACGTGACATGTTGAGAGAGCGAGACGATGAATGGCCATTTTTTTGCATGGCTCATTCCCTCACTCACTGCTCTTTGCTGTTGGATCCTCGCTCCCCTTGAGTTTATGGTGGCTTTCAGAACAGGGCCAGAGAGGGGGAGGAGAGCATCTCAGCACATGGCATCCATAGTGGCCATGTTTGTTATGTGTTCAGACAGTCAGGTTCGGTCCTTGTTTATCCAGCTTGTCCTTTTGTCAAACCCTAACACCCAAACCCTCAATTTGGCATGCATGTATGGCTATACAACTGAGTCAAATACAAACGCTGTAGGAATCTAAGCTAAACTCTGTGCTACTTACCTATCACTTGGGGAGGATAATACACACATCAGTCCTGACAACATATGAAAGAAGTCCCACTGCTTGGCCTAATTTCTACACAGTAGTCTCTCCATGCTTGCTGTTTGTCAGCCTGGTGTAGAACTTGTGCCAGGAGTGCAGAGTCTTGCCAGACCAGATCCAGAAGCCGGAGGTGATGCCCACTATGAGCGTCATCAGGTACTTGATCATGTAGACGGTGAAGTCCGGGGTCATGCGGGGCGCGGCCTGCATGGGGCAGGGGATGGCCAGGCCCTTGCAGTTGTGGCTGACCCAGCTGCGCTCCCAGTGGGGGCGGAAGGGCTGCTCGG
>OMOV01088590.1:0-15008 GCA_900312565.1 Beryx splendens | reverse complement strand
CTCCCGCCTCGGACCCCCCCCCCGGGGGGGGGGGGGGGGGCTTGAGGCTTGAGGAGCTGGTGGAAGAACAGCAATATTGTACAAGGCTGCTATGTGTTTACTTTGTCTGGTTGGGTTGTTGATTGAAGCAAACACTTGAGAGCAGTTGGAGGAGGGATGCACAAGCCTTCCACTCCTCTGCTGATGTTTGAACAGAGGACATTAACTTGGCGAAAGCATTTGCATTTTCTCCAGTCGATCTCCTTGGATTGGAAAAGACCACTGGGACAAGGTGTCAAGAGGGCATGTTGTACACAATACTACATCACCAAGGTTCAAAGCTATTACAATCACGATGACTTGCTTTGTGTGTTGACTGATTACAACAGGGGCGAGAGGAAAATAGCCTGCACCAAGCCGAATCCCCTAGTTATACATTATATTTATTTGTACAAATTTATGATAATAGCTGTGCAATACTGAGTGCACAAAAGACATACAGACACACACATTTGCAGTCAAAGAGATACCCCAACTTCACATAAACAGTAAAACAACGCTTACTCAAGTTTTAACGTGACAACAGGCTGCAGTTATGAAGAGAATAATTGCCAGTCAATTGTAGTTGCTTCTGGAAGGATATGAGGTTGTTAAAGAGAAAATAAATCAGAGAGCAAGATCAGTTCAACAGAATCCTCTTTTTGTCTGCTGCTCTGTTCCCCAGACAAAAAGTAAATGTCTAACATAGGCTGTATTTACAGAGATTATTATATCAGGTAATCTGCGTGAGCGAGTCTGAGTGTACAGATGAATAATGAACCTGGTCAATATTTGCATGTCATAGCATTCCTTCGCAATCCAGCTGAAGGCAGATAAAGCCAAATGCCAAGGCTGAATTTAACGGAGGAGTCTGTGGGCCGCGGTATCTGTTTATGTTAAATGCTGCTCTTTACGAATCTATCTGTATTTGACCCTTGGTAGAGGATTTGAGACAGCAGTGGCGAGGGGCCAAGCAACACATAGACACAAACGTATATAAATATCCTAGCATTGATTTAAAAATAAATGAATATCATCACAGGGACATTATTCATGTCATAGATGCATCACCTCATCAACATTAAACAGGAATATACACATGCATAATTATCTCACCAGGAAATGATGGTCGTTGTTGCTTCCTGATGGGACACTGGAAGGAGTTCAAGACTTAAACAAAACCATGCAGGTAGTGTATCTGCCTCCTCATCATCATTACTGTTTTGATTACTCTAACCTTTGGGGAGGCAGGTGTGGAAAGTTGTGCTTAATTACATCTACTGGGACGGCAGGATAACATTACTATTACACTCTTAAAAATTCCAGTAAAACATTTCTAAAGGCCAGTGTGCATTTGTCTGTGTGTGTGAGTGTGGGTGTGTGTGAGGGTATGTGTGTGTGTCTGTGTGTGTGAGTGTGGGTGCGTGTGTGGGTATGTGTGTGTGTCTGCGTGCATGTGCTAGTGTGAACGCATGTGTGCCTCCCTCTGTTCATGCGTCCATCTGCCTAATCACATTCCTTTTTGACACACTGGAAATAATTTGCATGAAAAAAAAAAATCTCTATCACTAGACCAGACAATGACACAATAAAACACAGATTAAGAAATTGACGCAGCTGGAGATGCAGTTTTCAGAATCAAAACATAGTAGCCCTCATTAGTATACAAAAGACTAGCCGTTAATTAGGCATATAATAAGTTACGGACATGACAGCTTAGTTTTGTGATGGCGACCTATGCCACTTCAGCATCATTAACTGGTAATGCCCAATATATATTCCTGCTCAAACAGAATTATCGACTGTCCAGAGTGGCCATCCAGTACTAATTTTTTGGCATATGATCAGATTTATTGTTGCATTGAAGCTGTTATCATCCACTTCCCAAAGCCTCTATCCTTCATTTGTCGGGTAAAACCATTCCACTGTAAATCCCTTCTTTGATTCTTATTCATTCACTGCTCTGATATTGTAAGTCATTAATTAGTATCGATCCCACAGAAAACATTAACAGACGCACATCATTTATACGCCCACTTATCAGTCAAATGCCAGTGCCTAACACATGTCCCCATGTTCTTTTATATTTTATGAACATAAATTGAGTCATATTATTACAGGATTACGCTTAATCTTGTATATTTACAGTAGCAGTTAAGAAACACACTGCAAGCGTATTGAACTTTTCCTTAGACTCACGTCATGTCTTGCAAACGGCTTGTGGCCCTTTCTATCTATGGACAGTTTGAACATGAATAATCATGTGAAATTCTCTCACCCATGTCCAGTCTAACCTTTCTAATTCCATGAGTGAGACATCCTGAAATACACAAGATCCCCAAGAGCTGCTCACTGATGTGAACAGTTTGAGTGCAAGGTAAGCAGAAAGTACATGGCTCTGTTTAGTCAGTGTGCTCTGAGGGTTAAGGCATGACTGAGTCACTATGGCTCACGTCAGAAGGCCTTAGACTTTGCCACCTCAACAGACACACAAGCCTAAGGTCAGTGTCACTGGCCTGCCAAGTGCTGACCTTTGATCAGTTAGAGTAGTGCTAAAAATTGCCCAGAGGTCCCACCGGGCAGATCTCGGAGCAAGGCAAGGAAGGGACAACAACCACGACAACAGCCTTTTCCTCTCCTTCCCTGTAACGACAACATGCTTTGTCAACACAGTGTTCTCAAGTGCGGCATAATGGGTGCTTCATGCCAGAAGTTTGGAAGTAGTGTGATGTCAGACAGTAGAAATACTGTAAATATCTCTGAACTCAAAGAGGGAAATTTCCTTTTGGTGACACATACAGTATAAGGGAAATACTATATCTCAGTAATCTTCTGATGGATACTAGCTTTCTGTATTGACAGAATATTGCTGACAGTGCCCATAAATTCATGGTATTCTCTACCATTATTTTGACCACAGTCATATCAGAGTCCTATCACATACCATAGTCATATTGCATAATTGCAGTGCATTCCCTTTGATACCCCTGCAGCTCCTATGAATTTTACAAAGTAAAAATGATACATCAACGCCGAGATTATGGTAGCTATAGTGAAGATAACACTTTTGTGGGATTGGATTTCTTTTAAAACAGATATGGCTACATTTGTTATGGTCCCTGGGCCCCAACACAGTTGATTTTGAACTGCGCTTGCTGAAAACATTGGCCCCTGCAAAGAGACTGCTGGCAGGAAATGGAGTGGTATCTATTTCACATCCGATGCTGTTTGAAGTCCCACTGCACATAAGGCTGGCTGATATCCCGTCATCAGCACCAAGCAGGAAGACAGAATGTGGCTCCACAACCTGCCATTAAGAGCAAGTTCACCCGAATTTCAATAAGGCATTTAACTGCTGGCTTCCCCAATGAACAACACAAGCACGGCTAAATAAACAAACTAGCAATTTCTGACATTTGAGTGACATATCCATCGAAAGCAGATTTGCCATCACAGTGTCAAAGCATCTGACTTGTACCCTTACTCAGGTTGGCACTAATAGCAGGTTACAGTTAACGCTGTTTCTTAGCAACAGCTGAAATCACAGAGAAAGTCTAGAAACAGCCATTTAACTATATTTTCTCTCATGAAAGACTTTCATAAAACTCTCAACATTTATAATACACTACTATTAACACTGATACCTGTGCTTTCGACACTGATTTGAATTTAGTCTAGACAGGTTTTTGCCCAGTCCTTCATCCTGAAAACGATTTCACTGCCCACTCACTACAAAGGCAGCAAACACATGCCACTCCAACCCCAATAAGCATTAGATTATTTGGCAGTGGGTCTGGCATCTCATGAACGGATAATTTCATCTCAGGGAAAAAAAAGAAGGTCAACAACAATTATGGGAATCACGCTAAATTATTTTTGAAAGAGGCCTGGCTTACATTAAGTATAACAGTTACCAGCGTGCCAAATGCTAAATGCAATTACTGGATCTTCCTCTTCTCTGGTGTTAATTATTGTTTGCAGCTTCAAAGCATTTTCTGTTGTGCCGTTGGTGTTTGCTGCTGCTGGCTAAATGCCAATCAAGCTCAGCTCTCCTGTGCTCCTATCAGAAGCCTGTCTTGACCAATCAAAATGTCTCACTGTTTACGCTAAAGTGGTGTGGGAAGCAGAAAGTCAGCATTTCCTGCTGCGAGAGTTATTTTTGGACTCCACGGAAAGAAAAAAAAAAACTAGAAAATGCATGTGATATTATATTTCCGACTCTGAAGGAGAGTGAAGGGGAGCAAGAGTGAGGGGGAGAAAGAGAGGGGAGGAGAGATATTGATGTGTGAGAAAGGCTTGGGGAGCAAGGCAGAGAAAATGGAGAGAAAAGGGAGGAGATGAGACAGAAAGAAAGAAGGAGAGACAGTCACACTTGGTTTGCCTCATCTCTGGGCGTATCATCTGGCTTGCAGGGGGAAAATTACTGTACCAGTCCCCCAAGGGCCAGAGTGACTTCCTTAACCACTTTAATAAACTGGAAGAGTGTGATTGCCCAGACAGTGCTGCTGTCAGCGTGTTAATTAGACATAGTGCTTTATCAGAGCTGGCCACTCATGAACCAACCAAGCATACTACCGTAAATGGTTTACTATCAGCCCGCTCGGGAAAGCAAACCGAAGCATATAATCTAAAACCGTTGTCATTTGGCCAAATTGTCTTGTGACTTGCCGTATGAAAAAAGAGTTAAAATCACATTAACTCTCATGCAGTTGTCTGTGTATTTGACAATACAGGAACATGCAACATGAAAACTGCTTGTGTTCAGAGGAACGTGTCTAAAATTAAATGCAGCCCCTGAAACATTCCAGATTTTTGCAATCCTCATTCCAAAAGCAGTCCTCCAACTCATTATCCAAAGGATCCCAATTACTGTTCAGTGTGAAACTTTGTTTACTGTCTGCTGGTGCTTTATCACCTAAAAATGTTTTGCCACATCTGCTTATCAGCATATGTGTAATGTAATGAATTATGACACAGTTCTATGAGCTGTAATCTAGGTGCAAAATATTGATAAGCTATGGAGCAGGTTTCATTTGCAGTCCGGTGCATAACCTTTTATACAACATACATGGAAAGCTGTTTCCACATTGGATCCTTGGAGAACTCATCTATCATTGCGCTGTTCTTCAAACAATTCCATTATTCATTTGCTGCACTGACAAAATCTCAATTTAATGTTACGGACAGCTAATTAAAAGGAGAAACCGTTGTATTGTCCATTATACATTTTCAAAACTAGAACTGATGCACCTCTCTGCAGTGCTCAAGTGAAGCTCTGATTTGTAAGTGTGCAGATTTAAGCCTTTAATATGGGCCAGTACATTGCCAATGGGGAAATAAAAGAATGTATGAGATAATATCACCTTAGATCAGATCAGACCAATCAGTCAATATAGTCAACCAGCTCTATATGTTCAGGCTTGAAATACAATCCATCATTATGTCAGACATTGTCAAACAAGTCAAACAAGTCAAAACAGTAAGATCAAAAATCCAAATCTGCATGGCATTCCTTCATTTTATTCTACATTAGCACGCTTGAAGTGATACTATACAGTGTGTATGTAAACACAGCTTGCAGCTACTTCATATCATAGCAGATATATTCACCCTCTTCAAACCCAGGAATATACAATTGGGAGGGGGGGGGCAATAGCAACAGTGTTTATTCACCCTGAAGACAGTAGATATAATAATCACCTCCAGCCAAAGTTTCTCACAAAAATGAAACTAGGCTATTGAATAATTCATGAGCTCTGGGTGTGTGTCACAAACTCAGCATTTAGCTTGAGGAAACCATGGGCTAACTCTGAGAGGGATAATATTGTTCGCCTTTCATCTTTTATGTGTAACTCTGTATTTGGTCTATTTAAAATTCGCCTGATTCACATCTTCATAATGAGAAAAAAAATCTGCATCCATCCCAAAGGAGTTGTTTTCCACTTGGAATGAGCATGTCAGTGACATGACATCAAGTGGCCAGAAAATCTCTAGTGTATTTCTCTCAGTTTCAGAGTTGCTGACATTAAGTGGTAAGTCTTTAGTATGTTGCAGAACAGTCTTTGTGACGCATGTTGTTGTTTACATCAATGGAAAGGCAGTAACAGTGGAAAATTTGACACTCATCAGCAAGTTTTTTTCACCTTTTTCTAGCATCTGTCTGCGTACATATTGAGAATGCAAGCCAATTCAGAAAGACTCTACAAAATTAGATAAAATGAACCTTTGGACACTTAAGGGAGACAGTTTGTACTGAGACTGACTAGGAGGGTTGCAGAATGCAGGAAAGACAGAAGCAGAGATGTGACGTAATGAGGAAGTGGCCTGGGAAATGAAAGGGAAAATGAATCCCACTAAGTGGGTAGTGAAGGCAGAAGGGATGGGCGAGCGGGGCACATCTTAATCTATTTCAAGAAGCCTTTGCCCGACTGCTTGCCCTGGGGCCCATTGCTCTCCATGCTGGAGGTGAAAATGAAAGATAACAGGTCAAGAGCAAGAGACCCACTGTGGAGGACGGCAAATGAGCACCAACCTCCTCCTCATCATTACCCCCCCTGGACTTTGCAGTATGCAGCATGTAGTGCTGAAACCACTATTCGATCAACAGAAATTTAACAATTATAATTCTGAAATCGATTACTCGTTTTAGTCATTTATCAAGTAAAAATACCAAATATTTGCTTCACAAATGCTAAAATTTGCTTGCTTTTCTCCATTTCAAATCATTATAAAATGAACCTTGGGCTCCGGTAATGTGATGGGAATTCATCATTATTTTGTTTTTACATTTTATTGAAAAAATGTTTAATCAAATAATCGAAGGAATTAATCAATAGATTAATCGACAATGAAAATAATGAAAATAAAGTGAGTCAAGGTGTTGTTGTCTGTGTATATAGGTGATTACCAAATCCATGGGGTGGGGGGAACAAACTTCTCAAGAACGCAACAGAGAATGCATCTTTACAATTTGAGATGGACTGTGTGCTTGAGGTTGTGATCAATTAAGACGCACAGCTGTTTGTTTTCCCCCCCCCAGCTGATTCAACCGGTTAAGTAGCACTGTTTTGACATGTTGTTAGATATTATGTCAAACTCGTCATGGAGGACACACAGACAAGAATGGAACTTGAGGATAAAACCCTGTGTGGTGCAAAGGAGCAGGGATTGAGCGTTGGTTGAGTCAGGAGTGGTCCATTGAGTCAGCGACGCACACCTGCACCCAATTAACCCCTCTCTATACTGTATCTGCCTCTGTCTCAGTAGGTGTTGGCAGATGAGCTATGAAGACACACAATCACTTGCTGAGTGTGAAGCAGCCTGAGAAGGTGGGAGGAAAGTTATTCTAGCCCCGGTGTACTTGTGTTCGCTTTTTAACTGTGTTTCATAGTGATGATGAATAAAAGGAAAGATGGAAACCTGAAGCAAATCTCCGGTGTCCTTCCTTCCTTAATGGCTGAATGGTGTGTATGCTAGTGATGGAAGGGAGTTTAGCTTTGTCTTTGTTTAAAAGAAGATGAGAACCTTTTGGTACTGTTCAAGGTGTTTTGCGAGGATGAATGTTATTCTGGCAAGGTGGGTGTGTAAATGTAATATACTGTTGTCAGCATAGAGTTGGATGGAAGAAGTTCCGGCAGTAACAGCGATAGAGTTTATATGGTGAGTAAAAAGGGCTGAGCCTACAAAAGTGCCCTACAGCATGCCTTGTATGAGAGGGCAGAGTAAAGCCAGATCATCTACTTGGACATAATGTACACTGGGGTTAAACTAATTTTGAAGCCATGCGAGGGACCCGTGGGGCAGAAAAGCATAATTTAATTTGTGGGATAGAATGCACTACATACAATGCGCTACATACAATAAGTTCCTTTTGCAACACACTCATTTACGTAAATCTCATTCTCCACTATGGCCTCTACTAGACAAAGGCATTATCATCAGCGTACAGGCATAAAATGTATCGCAGGGCTCTGGGCTATAATGAATCTCACTAATTAACAATGGCAATGGCAGCAATGCTCACACAAATATAGTATCTGAAGTGTGAATATGACCGTTTGCTTTTATATCTGGTCTCAGACAATTTCAAGGCACTTACAAACGGATTTATCTTGATGAAAAAGTTACATTGTGACAATAGTCACAATTGTGCTGCTCGAGGCAGAATGTCATAAAAATGACATTCTCTTTGGCGCGGCTCGAGTCACATGACTTTTCCTTGATATACCCAATGGTATCGTTTGCCACATAATCAAACAATCAAGCAGTAATTAAAATGCAAGACAATGGCAAGACAATTCTTTGTCTTTATAGCCCTTAAACAAGCATCAAGCTCAATGCCCCATGAAACAATAACCCACACTTCACTACCTAATCAGTCATAAACATTAATTGTGGCATCTTTCATTTGACATAAACTGTAATTGAGCATAGCAATGAGTTTATGATAAGAGGCTGAGAGAGAGAGTTATATGTTTGTCTTTTCTGTTTTCCCATGGGCTATTTTCAGTTTCTGTCTTCAGGATGACTGAGATGTAGGGATCATGTAAAAGTAAAACTGGTTGAAGCCCAGCATCACCGACTCCTCTGATTCAGTGAGTGACAGCATCCGTGGCGGCTCAGTCAGAAGAGTCGGCCCAGTCGCCCTGCATGGGAGCTGCTGCCTCTGTCCTTTCAAATTTGGATGTGTCTCACCCCAGCACTCCCACACACGATCTCACTCTGAAGTGAGATTGCTCCTCGCAGGCTGGGGGGATGAGACATGATCTCACTCTGGTAGGTGATGACGTTGACAGGAGCGGCCAGTCACTCAGATTTGTTTAAACCGTCTTGAAGCACAGGCAATATGTGGCTGGGGGCTGGGGTTGGCGGGTAGAGGATGATGATCCTCTGGACTAGTCGGTACAAACATGTCCACTTAAGGCAAGATGATGTGATGTGATGTCTATTCTGGCCATGTGGACAGGACAAGTAGTCATGACCTCGATTCATATCCTTTGGGGATGGATAGCTGTACAGTGTTTACCATGAATTTACATTGTTTGCATAGTCTTATTCACTGAAATTGTACTCACTTATACTTGGCACTGCCAACATTTAATTTGATTCAAATTGATTCCACAGTTTGAATAGATTTTAATTTCAGATTATTGCTTGAGGCCATAAAAAATACTCAGCATTTGGAGCAACCTTCAGCAAGAAAGTCGTGGTACCTTTTTTTTTTCCTCATCCAATGTAAAATCATTTTCTTTATGATAAGTAGTAACAAAGATTTCAAATTAAATCAAACTAATAGGGCTTGGCGAGAGTACAGTGTCTGTGTGGAGGGCTTGAGGCATACTAGAAATATCCCTTAGATAAATGAGGGATAACAGTCAGCTCCAGTCAAGTGAGATTCTGTCACAACCGTGTACTTGGAATATTTTACACTACCAGTCAAAAGTCTGGACACACCTGTACTATGTTAAAGCCATTTTGATCTAATGGCTTATGCTTAAATGCTTGAAATTTGTAAAAATGTAAATAATGAAGTCGATGCCTATATGAATTTCTTTCCAAAACCTTTGCCTTTCCATCAAGGCAAAGAGTTTTTAACTCTTTTTTGGTCACTGCATAATTCCATTTGTGTCATATAATAGTTTTGATGTCTTTACTATTCTAACATGTAAAAAAAAAATAGGACAAAATAAAGAAAATGTGTGTGTCCAAACTGTGTGTTGACTAGTAGTGTACATGGAATGAAACCTTCTTCAAATGATTAATACAACATTTTGTCTGGCTTGAAAAAGGCTCTGTAAGGGCTACATGAAACTTCTAGCTGTTAAAATGCATTTAGAGCAGAGCCATACAGACCAATGCAACGCTCTGTGAACTGTATCCCCAAGTCTGACAAAAATAATGACCACCATAGTTTCTGCTTGAAGAGTTTGTTTAAAGGTGGAGGGAATTCACTCTAATCAGACCACGGAGCTGCACTTTTTCAAGATAAATCAGTTTTGTTTTGCTTTTCACCATGGGTAAAATCATTTTAATCATGATTGATGATCTGTTCTACCTGGGAGAGCATTACTGACAGATTACAAACGACAATGTGATTTCAGTGGGTCGTAATAACTTGCAGACGATATGGGTGTTTCTGTCTTGAGGATCAGGAAATTGTTTCAGGGTTGACAAGGTTTATCGAGACGAGATTGGAGAGGAATCATAAGATTTTAATTGGTGAGGGTAAAATAAAACATGAACAAATATGAGGTGCAACGGTGAAATGCATTTGGACCAACGAGAATACAAGCTTGCGCTTTCACACAGGAGCTATTTTTAAACCATGACGTCTAATCGTGAGCAGGGGGTAGCTTTCTCTACTGACGGCACTTGCTTTTTGACTGGAGTCAGCACCTCTGCTTCAGATCACATGGATTAGAGGCCAGGAGTGAACAATGTGTGCCGGGCGCTGGCACAGACAAGCGTCAGTGCTGCTTGTACACTTCATCCATCCACGCTGGCAGCCAGTCTATCGTTCACACACCGCAGTATGCACACACCTTCCAAACGCATCACCAAAGCAGAGATTACTTTTGGAAACATGACACTACTACGGCTGCCATGCAACACCCAGCCATGCCGCACGTATACAGTACAAACACAAACACATGCACACCGGTGTGTCTTCCCACTTCAGCACCACGGTCAGCTCCTCATAGTGTCAATGATTTTGTGGCGGCGATTCCATCGTTCTCACCGTGGCTCTATGGGTGTCATCATCCTAGTCATGGAGACTTTTTGACAGCGTACCAGCCAGCTAGCCAGTGTGCTCTCAGCAATAGCCACTTCAGCTTGTGCTGCTGTGGGGGTGAAGTGTCACTTGACTGCCTTGGTTAAGAGCATGTATTGTCGAGGTACATGTAGGTGGGGTTTTTTTCCTCCTCATTTGCTATTGCTGTGAATTTTAATGGAACCAAAACAAAAGGTAAGCCTACATGCAACCAAATTAGTAAGCTATCTCTGGAACCATGCTTTGACCATTTCCATCCCCTTCACACTAACTATCGCATTGTTCATGTGTTCCCTTGTGTTCTCATTATCTTCATTTTACGGGATGCGATTCTGCGGCTCAGCACCAAACCAATTCACTGAGCAAGTAATGAACAAATAAAGGCGATTTTGCATTTGATACAAAGAAGGGATAGACACTGTATATTTGTCATGCAGAGAATTCAACATTTTGCTGGCAACTATGTCATCATTTACAAGGTTTTTCCTTCCAAAATGTATGTGTGTCCCACTATTTATTACCAATACTGAAGAATCATTCAATATTACATACAGATCATCAGTTTGTGAGACTAGGCAGATACAATAGAAAACACTATGTCACAATGACATTCTTACAACATTGGACACAGCGCATATATTTCCTATGATATTCCCTACAATATTGAGGCAACTGGGACCTCTGTTGATGCTATTGGACTAGTAATATATTAGTGTGTGTGTGTGCGTGCATGTGTGTGTTAGCATATATGCACGTCAAGTCAAGTCAGGTTTATTTATGTGGCCCTTCATCACAAAAATGACTCTCAAAGGACTTTACAAAGACAAGCCTACCTAGATCTAACTAATGATGCGATGCAGTGTACAAAGAAAATGAAACACAAGAAAACAAAACAAAGCACAAGACAGAAGATAGCATATTGAAAGGCATACCAGGTCTACCTAACCTGCCAGCAACTGCAACCTTAGATCCTCAGAGAAGACAAGAACAAAAACATGGAAGAAACCTTGGGCGGGCCAATTCATGCAGGTACGTGAGCGTGTATTCAAATGTGTGTTTATATATGTATACAAGACACACAGAGCGTATGCCCGGGCAGGTGCATAAAATCTCCTGTATCCATGTATATCAGGAAGAGACGGAGAGGGATTAAGTGAATTCTTGAGTGTTTCATATCACTCATGCTCTTCTTGACATTTTGTTCCCTGTCCAGGAACTGCACTCAAAAAATCAGCTCATCCTTTTCTCTACATCGCCACTGCCTGCCCACTGCTTGTGACACCTCCTTCCCTGCATCAGCTCATCTGCCCTCCTGGAGCACCAACCTCCTACATATCATATGAGATGAAAAGAACATGAGAGGAGCAGAGCATTTGTGCAAGTTTACACAAAAAAGGGAGAAATCACTGAAATATTAATGCTGGAATTCATTTTCTCCATACAGTCTTTGATATCTTTGGTATTTATATCACTGTTCAAGAAAATTCTAGCTTGAGGAATTGATGCTTGATAATGGATGGTTATTTTTTTTGCTCCATAAAAGCTGGCATTCAACTTATGTGTTCATCTTATGTGTTTTTACTCATTCACCTTATGTGTATCCATTTACATTGTGACTGTATGTATGCATTGCATTTCTGTTAGGAGTTATAGGCAAGAGTTTGTACAGTATATACAGCAGGCCACAGTGATTTACTGTTCAACAGCCGAGAGCGCCCCTTAGGAGTGGAGAGGGGGACGGCCATTAAAACGGGGAACTGTAGATTTTCTTGATGTGAGAAGAAGGACTGCCTTATATAACATATATTCCAGTGATCTGCTGTATGGGTAGAGGGTTATATAAACTGTAGAGGGAAGACTAAGAAAGATTTTTACTTTACTTTCCATGTTGTGCTCTCTCAAATTCAAGTTTGTAATAAGGCTATGGGCTATTAACTCAGATCCTGAGTTGTGGTGCTCTGAGAATATCAAAGGGCAAGACATAGCCGTCTTTGCCAGAACAAGACTTTTACCCTTTTTTGTTTTTTACGTGCAGAATTACCACAAGAAAACCTATTTGTATGGATGATTTACAAGCAAAAGACCGTTGATATTTGGGTGTATTGAGGCTTCAAATGCTCACTTTTTTGTATAATAAAAAGTTGTTTTTGAACATTCTGTAATGATTTTGTTCAGTCCTCTCTTTGTGAAGCACTGCAGTGTGTCCATTGAAAATCCAGTATTTCCTATCGTAGCTTGGTAACAAATACTGAGAAAAACGGTTCTGTCAATGGCATGGACCTTACTTTCATCTGCGAGAGCATGCAGGGATTGCCTGCTCTCTAAAGCCTTAGCCAAAGCTGACGGCTATGATAAATTGACAAGTCGATTGACAATTCAAATGCCAAGGACTGTCATGGCAACATTCAGCATTCAACTACAAGCTGGGAGACACCTTCTTTTGCCTTTCAGTGATAGAAATACATTTGACTGAGCAGCTTTGCAAGACTTGACTATCGCAGACATCATATTATTACTGATGCTTCCTTGCAAGGGTTCAAATCCCATCAAATCTGTGGCAGCAAATGTAATCGTTATATTCTGTTCTGTCTGATACAAACCACAAAGGTCTCTTGGCTCTAAGGAATTCATGAATAGGCCAGCCATCTGAGCTGAAAGGAATTGATCCCAGATCCTTTAAGGCATACAACAGACTGCGACAGCAAAAATGCACAACAGCCAACAGTAGAAGACTGCACTTGTAGGGGGTGGGGGGCACCCTCAGGACTGAATGTGCCAACCTGCTGTAGCAAAACAAAGGTCAGAAAACAACTACCAAAACTACCAAGAAACCAAAAAACTCTATAATTATTTATAGCAAATAATATAAGAAGGGCTCCAAAAGCGGTATGGGCTTTAGTGATAAGTAGAAAATGGCAAACAGTGTGCTTGAATCTTCGCTGCCGGGTCAGTGCACTATTGTGTTTCTCAAGTGTTTACAGTTTAAGTATTTTATTGCACCTCTATATAACTGAGATACTGTGGGCCTGCAAATAACCTGAACTAAGGCAAACAAGGCCAACTGCCATTATTGCCATTGAAGGGGCATGTTTGTCTACTTCACTGACTTGCTATACTCATATGTACTGCAACACATGTCTAATGTGTCATATGTCGAATGATTCCAAATGACATATAAACAGTGAATAAGTTGTTTAAGACATAAGGTATGCTGGGAGAGTCTGTACGCTTTAAAATGCAATGCCATACTTGTACAAGTCAGAGGACCATACACAGCTTTCTGTGGTTGTTTTGTGCTTTTTAGCTATGTTCAAGAAAAGGTGGGATTGTTTTTAAGGAGGAATAGCCAAATAAGGAGCATCTGTGGGGTAATTGGTGTGCACAGCCTTTTGAAAGCTATACCCTATATGTCTGTTGGGTTTAAAAGGGAAAGAGATGCCGTCAGAACACACATTCATGCACGTCAACACACACAATTTCAGAATTCCCCAAATAGACATGAAACAGGATGGATGATCACTTCCTCTACTTGCTAGAGTGAGCATCAGTGGGGTGACAAGCCTCACAGACAACGCTACCTTTACCCTATAGGCCAAGTTTCAGATGTAATTTTCAAACGTTATGATTGGCCGATTGATGTAAGCTTTGTTTCAACATTGAGCTAATAAATAAATCAAGGTTTTTTTGTCATGAGCCCACAATAAGCAGTGACATTGCTCGGTGCTGCATATCAGAATTTCACTTAAAAGTCCATCAACATGTGTGCTTAAGCAATGTTGTCATTATACTGGGTTAGGCTACTGACATCAAAAATGAAAGGCTTGGGTATACTGAAGTATTTATTTCTCAAAGCATAGCAATAGAAATGCACATTTAAAAATTATAACTGGACCCCAGTCTATTACTGCTATCTAGTCCTAGAGGTATCAGTTCTGCATGCAATTCTGAACACAAACTCAATTTTTAAGGTACTCATCAAACTCTCTATGACCTTACACACTATAATCACCAGTGTTGACCAGACCAGAAAGCTGACATGATTGAAAGACTCGGTGAGAGCGATAGATAACGAAGGGAAGGACAAAAAGCAGAGAGTAGAGGGGCAGATTAAAATAGGAGAGAAAGGGAGCCGGGGGCTTATTCCTTTTTTATAAGCGGATTCAGGTTTGTGAATTTAACATTGTTCCCCCCCCCTCCCACCTTCCACCCCCCAACCCCT
>OMOV01088587.1:0-10504 GCA_900312565.1 Beryx splendens | reverse complement strand
TATGGTGGAGTTTTAGATTTCATGGGCTCCAGCACGCACATGTCACACACACACACACACACACACACACACACATTGTCCACTCTTTTTCTATCACTCTCTCCCTCTCTGTCTCACGCGCAAACACGTGTTCATGCATATACTGCACATGCATGCAAACACACATACACACACACAGTGGTGAAGAAATACTATATATTCACTTCAAATCTTGTAATGTACAAATACAGAACCACACATCAGTTCTCCATCCATCTATCCATCCATCCATCCATCCATCCATCCATCCATCCATCCATCCATCCCTCCATCCATACATCCATCCATCCATCCATCCATCCATCCATCCATCCCTCCATCCATCCATCCATCCATCCATCCATCCATCCATCCATCCATCCATCCATCCATCCATCCATCCATCCCTCCATCCATCCATCCATCCATCCATCCATCCATCCATCCATGTACCCTTCCTTCCATCCATATCTCCCTTCCCCGAGGTCAGGTTACATTCTTCAGGAAAGAGACTGCAGGATCTTTGAGGCCCACTGGGGAGTGAGATCCCCCCCAGATCCATTTCATGTGTTCAGCTTGGTTTCTGTGACAAGCTCTGCCTCTCAGACTGGCAAGACTTTTGTCTGAGCAGCCAAGTACCCAAAACGCAGCATCTGTAAAGTCCCTGTAAAGCCGCTGGAGTACAGGATCAGTCTCACACACTTACTGTTGCTGAGACCAGCAAGGGTGCTACTGCCTGTAGATTACAGGGAGGAGATCTTCTCATGGCACATTTTCATGTATTATTATGTTACCAAAGTGTGAAGATAGCAAAAATGTACCAGTCTGAATGTCAATGAGTAATGAACATGAAAAGGAAGTACATACTTATGAATATAGTCATACTTCCTTTTCATACTGAATATATTTTCAAATAATGGTTAGGGGAAAAAATCCTTGAAAGAATGCTTGTTAGTCTGAAAGGTCATACGTGCCATTTAGTTATTGATTATGGCTCTTTACTCATGAGTAAAAGTGATTTTTCACATTTGATTGCCTTAAGGGGAATTACTGCATCACAGCTCTTTAATGCTCTCAAATGAAAGAAAAAGATAAAAGGGTAAGAAGCGGAGGAATAAGCTGAAAAATGCTGCGGTATTTAAATGTAACATTTAGTGTAGCACAAAACATTAAGACGTGTGTGTGCGTACTTTGTGTGTGTGGTGCAATCAGGGTGAATTTTGAGACCTAATAAAGTTAACAATGTCCCTGACTTGTTATTGGGTGACAGACATGTCAGTTAGTGTAAGTGTCATCATGATTTACAATTTCACTTATTACACTGACTTTATACTGAGAGTGTTGGTGTTAAAAAAAGCACCAATTCCATTTACAGTTACAGAGCTGCAGAATAATGTGAAGTCAAATTCATACTTGTAATACACAATGTATGTACTCAGTATAATAAACTCAGCCACTGCAGCAGACAAAGGATTGTCGGATTAATACCGGGTGAAGAGGGTCGAGGGAAAGTACGTGCATGGTTCCCCTGGCTAGGAGACGTCGCAAGCCGCTCTTGTGTTTTATTGTAAACCAGTGCAGACGCTGTCTAAACACCAGATGTCACTATAATTGATGGGAGCTGGTGACCCATGTCCACCCATTGTCAGGCAAGACTCGCTACAACGAGGAAAGAGTGCAGGCCGAAAATCGCCTCAACTTTGAAACAACACAAGGGGAAGAAGACAGAAAGAGAGAAAGAGAGGCGAAAAGTGAGACATACGGTAGAGAAGGGAAAGGAGAGGAATAGTTACGCAAAGTAAGCAAATAAATGACAGGCTAAGGTAAGGAGGGGGGCCGGAAAAGAAAAACGGAGAAGAGCAGAGAAATCAGGTGATGCTGGAAGACTCTCCAGTGAGATTGACCGTCCTGATGGCTGCTGCGTAATAGAGGTGGACGTTTGCAGGTGTCAGCGGAATTTTTTATGGAATCCCCCCCTCTCAGCGGGGTGTCACAGCAGATATTTCATGTCAACGGGTGGATGCAGAGAGTCTCTCCAGTCCCGTTGCGTTCTAACCTCTAAAAAAAGGCCTACATCAGCAGGATAACCTGTCATCCCACATGGCTGTAGCTGCTGCTCGCACATTCAGGAGTAGGACACAGAATCCACAAATCCTACCGTCCGGTTCCAGCAAGACCTGAACGGACCAGAAGAGATTTACAGACACTGACTCATGCGATACTAATGCACACATTACATTACATTCATTACCATGCATTGTCTTAGAGCTATGAGGAAGGGCTATGGGCATCCGCAGACATATTACCTCATGAACACATGTATAATTCATTTCCTTCTGACTGTGACTCTATGACTCACAAGACTGTGTGTGTGTGTGTGTGTGTGTGTGTGTGAGAGAGAGAGAGTGTGTAGGTGTGTCTGTATTCGTATAATCCTAACATTGGTTCTGACCAGTTTGAGGGTCTGTAACACTCTGATTGCCCCCTCCTCTCTCTCTCACACTCCCTTTCTCTTCTCATTTTCTTACCTATCCTCTACCCTGCCCATCCCCCCTTTGAATCTTTGTTGTGTGTGTGTGTGTGGGCTTTGATCTTTCCCCGGATGATTCCTAGTGTGAGGGTGGGAAACTCATTAGCTGTGCCTATTGCCTGTCTGTAGAAGACAACAGGAATATCCCATCGCTAATTAAGTCACAATGATTACCATGTACTGTTGTGTAGGTGAGCTACATGTTCAAAATGTCCTGCAATTCTACATACATACATGCACACCTATATATAGTTTAATAATAATAATGTTTAGAGTCTCTGTTTCTGTTGCAACATGCTGATGGCTGGGTCAGAATTTGGCGTTGACAGCATGAATCCATGGCTCCATCCTGCCTGGTGTCAACAGTACATGCTGGTGTTGATATAATGGTTTTTCTTGGCACACATTAGACCCCTTTGTACCGATTGAGCATCATCTGAATGCCACAGCTTCCCTAAACATTGCTACCGATTAGGTGCATCTCCTCATGGCCAGTCATGCTTTTTTCACCCCTTCCAGCAGGATAATCTGTCATGTCATGAAGCACACATCATCTCAAAACAGCTCCAGCAACATGACAGTGACTTTAGTTTACTCCAGTGGCCTGCACAGTCCCCCAAATGTCAACCCGATACAGCACTTTTTTGGGATGAGGAAGAGCGCGATGTTTGCGGCATGAATGTGCTGGTGAGAAATGTGCAGGAGGAACAAGACACTATTGAGTCAGCCTGGACCGAGATCCCTGTGGGACGTTTCCAGCACTTTGTTGAATCCACGCCATGAGGATTGCATACTGTTCTGGAGGCAAAGATGTGTTCTATCCTCTACTAGCTAAACGTGGATGCTGCATATGTATGTATGTAGTGAGATAAAGTAAATACTGCTACCAGGTGATATTTACAGCACACAAAGAGGGTTTAATACATGCTGAACAGGTGCAGTGTAGGTTTGATGTGAGTGTGTGTTTGCTGTGGCTCTACTGGAGCGCTGTGTCGTTTCCAAGGTGCGTGGCACTCGGCAGAAACGAGGGGATGTGCGTAAGAAAGCTTTCCAGGGCACCGGGGTGACATCCTGCTGTATTTATCACCTAGCTCGTCCTTCCTCTGCTCTCCTGCTGAGCTAGGTGAGTCACACGCTGGAGTAGGTGCACAGACTACAGCGCTACCTCTTCTCTCTCCCACCTCTTCCCTCGCTTCCTCTCCCTTTCTCTTCCCTATCTGTCTTCCTCTCTCTGTCCCTCCACACCTCTGTTACTCTATTTACTCTCCCTTTCTCCCTCTTCATACACTCTCCCTCCCGCCATCTAGCTCTGCCTTTCCTTCCCCTCCTTGGACTTTGGAATAGTGTCAGTCCCTGAAGGACGAGCTGAATTTGGGAGCCACTCAGTGGAAGAGATGAGTGCACTTTCAGAAGTTCCTCCAGCCTCCTGGGAGGTGCGGAATGAGGCCTGGAGAGATGGAGAGAGAGAGAGGGAGAGAGAGGGAGGGAGAGAAACAGAAGGAGAAGGAGAAGGGAGTGGTGAAAGAGAGATAGGAACAGAAAGAGATAGAGACAGACCGAGAGGAATTGTACATCAAGGGGCCCTCTGTACATTATTAGGTCGATATCTCAATCTTACAATGTCTGCGGTGCAATTCTGCCGTGCTTTATCAGCCTCTTCTCCTCCCTCTCCACAGTGAGAAGCTCTCAGAAAACCATTTACTCGCTGCTTTGATGTAAAGAGCTTAATGTCGTTCTGAGGCCTTTTTTTTCCTCCGCGGTAAAATAGAGAATCCTGAGCTTTCAGATAGACGCGATAGCGGCGGAATTGTTATTGAGAGCTGATGCAGAAGTTGTCCCGCAGCTAACGGCGTGAACTTGAATACACTCTTACTAAATTTTGGTGCAGCAACAAAAGGTCGACTAAGGGGAATCACCTGAGAGATCTTCCTTTATCCTCGAGGAGAGAGACAAAGAAAGAAAGCGAGATTAATTTCTGCAAATTTAATGTGAGGATCTACCGAAGCGGCTAATTAATTAAAGCCATAACGAGAGCGAGGGTGAGAGAGAGAGAGCGCCGTTGGTCACATGCTAAGGGATTTGATCCTGTCACAGTTTGCTTTGGTTTTAATTAATTTCCCCTCCTTAGCCAGCGAGAGTAGCGGGAGCTCCTAAGCTTTTGGTTAATGGGAATCGGCGTTCAGATCTTATTTTCGGGTCTTTTAAATTTATGCGGCGCTGAATAGGCTTGCAAACATGTTTCATGCGCGTACGCACACACACACACACACGTACATACAAACTCACAGGGTCTCTGTGTGTGTGTACCATGTTTATCTCAGAATGTTTGCCTCTTTCGTTAAGTTGTTTTTTTCAGTTGACGGGGCTGAATTGGTGGTGTGCAGATATAGAAGCGAGGCTCTGTGTGACATCCCCTGTGCTCTTCTAACACAATGACTGTCTAGATGCACCAAATCCCTCCCTCTTATCCTTTGCCAATTTGCAATTTCACAAATATGGATTGGAGGATTGTGGCTGTATGACTGAGTAAACAAAAACAGAGTAGTCCCCTCCCTGCCGCCTTCCTTGCTGAGGGAGTGTGGTTGCTAGCCACGACAGAGATTTTGGACGTCAAACATACGCCGAGGATGAAATATGTCACATCACAATAGCTAAGGTAAAGAAGGGGGGATGTCACATCCGATGTATCCTCGACTGGCAAGTCAATGTTTAGATCTTTATCCGTCCTCTGTCATTGCGTTCTTTTGTTTTGGATTCATACTTCGGCCGTTAGATATGGAGAACACACACAAATTGAGAAAGAACATTTGTCTTTCCTCATTCCCTAATCAGGTGTTACTGTTCTTCCAATCAAGGCTGCTTGCTGCTTGCTCATTATCGTGTGTGTATATCGTGCCCTGATGAGGGAGTTGCTCCAAAACATGTAGGACAATAAAGGTGTTAGAAAGCATCGAGTTGCTGCTAAACCTTTCTGTCTATGGTTCTCTGGACTGAACACACCTTCTGCAGTCGTTTTGATTTTGTTTTACTACTGCATATGGTGGAAGCACCACACCTTCCCTACATACGAGTAGTGTCTAACAATCGTGTCCAAGTTTCTGCTGCAAGAGGAGCAAGTGATTTCCAGGGAGGACTCGGCATCAGCCTGTAGCCCGGATATGAATCTTTTCCTGCTCTGATTTAGCAACCATGACCCCTGCGGTCCTCTGACAGTTGTAATTTGTTGATTTAGTCAATCTTCTCCTCACGAACAGGCAGATTTGAGCTGCTTGATATTCAGCACCCCTCTGCAGTCGGTGTTCTCCCTCGGTATGTTTCAGAAGCTCTCTTTGAAGCCTGAAAATCTTTTTAAACTGAGATAAATCATCGTTCTTGGGATTAATTAATATACGATAGGTTTAGGTTGCACTTACAGTTACAGAGTTTTGACTTTTCCTCCTTGTCTTAAGGGATATTATATTGACATGTTTGAATTCCAGTATTCATTTTAAAATAGATGTTACTCAATTACGGGATACGTAAATATTTCCTAAGTCTTGCCTTTAGACCTTTGATGAAAATAAAGAAATTAACATTTTAAACGGTGGTGTCATTCTTAGTAAGAATACAGTTTGAGTTTTGAATCACGTGAGCAATCAGTTGGCAAGAAACGACGTCTACAAATTTGAGCAGCCATATGGCAGCGAAGTTCGTTTGTCTTCTGTGTGTTTTTCTACAGATTAGTTGTGAAAGGTCGGTCGTAATCATCTCATGCATGGGCAGGGTCATCCCATGTGTGCTAGGCAGTAGATCAGCAGCAAGCATTGTATAATTTTGTTGAATTTGCGTTTTTTGCAGGGTTATTGCCAACAATATCTCAACCTAATGGTTATTGTTCCTGCGTAGAAGATGGGGGAGGTTGGACTCAGCATTTTTACTACAATTTTGGTTGATTATCTGAAGTGATTGAATATGGCAACAATGTTAATCATTCTTTCAGTTATAAATACATACAATACATACTACCAACACAATTACAAAGAATGCATACAGTAAATGACACCTCAGCTACACAGAAAAATAATACTTTACATCTTTGTCATTAAAGTCTAAATGACTCCAATTTTAAAATAAAATAGCCTACAGTGTGTAGCCTAACGCCATGCTACTCAAAGCCATCACCATCTAAGCCTGTTTGTTACAACAATCAATTTCTTCTCACCTAACATGCACATGAAAATTAAACCATACAACTACTCAAGCACACTTTATTTTCAGACATCCACATTATTTTTTCTCAAACAAACAAAAATAATCACTGCATTACGATTCATTATAATAAATGATATTGTCATTACGTGTTGTTGGTCTCTACGCTCAACCTGTCAATCTCATCAGTGATGATGTTTTCCAATAATCAAGCCAAGGTAACATCCCAGCTGGCAAGCATGTAACCAGAGCAAAGCTAGTTTTCTTTTCTAGATTTTACTTTTTTATTGGGTCTCCCTTTAGCTGGTCTAGTTTGGGCATTTTAGTTAGGAGGCCAGGCCAAATTGGTTTTAAGTGGGATGTAATAAACAGTTATGGAGTATTAAAGACCTCCCATGCCCTGGTCTCCAGTTCAAACGGGAGCAGCTCGGCTGGTGTCCAGCCGCAGGATTGATGGAACACCTAGATCCAGAGTCCCACACCACCAAGGCTCAGCCAGTCTCACATGCCAATAAATTACCGCCCTTTTAGTTCCTATTTGCTTATCGATTGCAGATTTTCATCAGGCCCAGGAATTGAAGGATCCTGGGGAAGATGACCATGAATCTCGGGTCAAATAGCACCAAAAGCCATAAGTCAGCCAACAGCAGGGGCCCTTCGCTCGCTGGGCCCCCAGCCTTAACCTGCCAGGCCGGGGCTAGCGTTGTAAATCCAGGCCTCCGAGCCTGTGATGGATATGTAGGGATTGGAGTGATGGCCTTAATACGGCCAGACTGACAGGTTAATCATGATGTGCTGTTTAAGCAGCCAAGCACATACAGCAACACACCTAAACACACCCCCACACCACATGCTTATGTCACACGCATACTACACACGCACCATACCTGGCACGCTAGTCATGCACATACACACACAAACACACCCACCACCTCTCTTGTGCTCATCATTGCACATGCGTGTACATAAACATGAACACACAACTCATGGCATAGCACTATACATCACGTCATGTCACGCACACCCACACAGGCACACACACTATGCAGTAAGTTACACCCGTTGTCACTCTGTTCCCAGGAGGGAGGGTCTCCGTCACACACTGACCTTTCATTATGCTGGACTAGCATGTCAGTCAGCCTACAGGGTCCTGGGGGAACTATATAAAGTGGTAGATCACCTATCATATTATCTAGACTACTACCTGTAAGCATCTGTAATGGTACAAAAAATAAAAAAATAAAAAAGCATCTGTTTTGGTTGCTATGTGTGTGGGTGTGTAGCTAGAGGGGCATATCTTATTCGTTTTAGCGTTGTTAAATAGAGCTTTTTATTAGATCTTCTTTCTTACTGACCTTTATTCTTACAGCTTCACATATTTGAGTATTTCATCACCCACTCTAAAATGCCTACTTTTGTTTGTGCAGAGTGCATGTTTGTTTGTAATTGGCTGCCTGTCCTTGACACGTTGAATCAGTGTCACGAAAGTTGAAAAATTGTTATGCTTTTGGTTGAATTAGAATCGTTTGTAGTTAGCCTTCTTATGCGCATGCTGAACATAATCTCTTAAATTGCATTGACTGCACATGCAAAACAGGCCTTCCATGTGAGCTTCCTCTGCACTCCCATTATCTGGAATGAATATGCTGACTGGACATGCATAATACATGAGAAAATGGGTGTTATTGTAATGTGCGTTTCTCGGTGGCAGTCCCCTCTGCCTCTCCACGGTCAAAACAGACACTTATATCCACTAAAAGGGACATCGCTGCACTGGAGGCCCATGGTCCCTGATGCCATGCCAGGGAAGAAGAAGGGAGAAAAAAGGAAGAAGAGAAAAACTGAGAGGCCCAGAGCTGCAACTCATTATCGCTGGCCTTGTTGACATCCCTCTCTTTCTCTCTCCGTCTCTCCCTCTCCTTCCCTCTCTCCATCCTTCCCTGCCTCTCCCGTCTTCTCCACTGTCAGTCAGCCTCTGGCCCTCCATCCTCTCTCTCCCAGTGGGTTCCCACCAGTCAGTGGATCTGCCCTGGATGCTGGCACTAAAGCGCTAATTACCCCGTCTATCTCGCCACAATGACAGCCATGGCCAAGAAGATCCCCGTTCCCCGATTCGCTAATCCACAGCCAGGGAAGCGGGCGAAGACACTTCAGTGAATACTCCCCCGCCGATTGATGAGTTTGAGTTGACATGCAGCAGCTGATGGGGCCTCTCAAACCACGCCAAAGCGTATATCCCCTGACATAATTTCCACTTCATTGTCAAATGCTTATTGTCGTCCTTAGCCAGATACTGTATATGATCTAATTTGATGTATTGTACTTCTTTATGTAGTATGTATAATATGAATGAAGTATGGCTGGATTCCGTAGTGTTCAACAAGCAGATTAGTGGTCATGCAGTCAAGTCCCGTGCCCACTGTGTGTTTTCCATGTTGCATAATACACTGCCAACTGGGCATCAAGGTGCAAAAGTCTGATAAGACACAGGGAGTTGTAACCCCAGCTGGTAAAAAAGATCTTGAGTCATTTACATAGTTATCCACTTTACTATCCCTTCCTCAGATGGTAAACTCCCCCGATCCTGTTACTCTAAGCCGTCTTTTCCTACCTGAGGCTGCAGGTTGCCAAGCCTATTGCCCGTTCGACTCGCACTCCCTGCATGTGCGTGAGAAGGAACCGTGTGCCTCTAGAGAAGCTGCCTGTCTGGCAGCGGTTACTCATGAGGGTTATCAAGTTGATCGGTCATGCTATGTCCTGGCTTAGCCCCTGGCGATAAGAGGGATAAGGGCTAAGCAGGTAACAAGAAAAAACAACAACAGAGGAAGTGAACTTGCCAGGGTGTTAGGAGAGAAGAAACAAGCCGAATTCCAATCCACAACGTTGTGAATACATTGAGTGTGCCTTGGCCTGTTTTCTCAAGGAATGCATTGTTGTTTACTGCAGCAGTTTCGCTAAGATATGAGCTTTCATCATGGGCTTGTAAAAGGCAGAACCGTTCCTCGCTCATGTGAAAGACGTCAGACCTCAAACTAAGGCCACCAGTGTTTTCTGTTTCTCATGTTGTCCTCTCACCCGTCATCCTGTCCCTCACCTCTTACCCCTCAACCTTAAGTCAGGCCAATTAAAGCAGCTTTAACTTTAACTAGATCCTGGCTGTGTACTTTATGTGCGGTTGAGACTGCGGTAATAAAGTTATTAAAGAAAAGCTCTGCCACTGTCTGCCCTGCGACACGTTCTGTTTCTTTGTTTATGTGAATCCAGATCGAGGAAGCGGTAATGTTGTCCTTTTCACCGAGTGAGGGACTTTCCGATGACTTTTGCATAAACTTCAGTTTGGTATTGCACGCCAATCTGGTCAGATGCCGACCTGAACATTATTGATGATGACAAGGTTTTACAATTATATTCACAATTTATTTTAATGATGATAATTTGGTAAATTGTGATAAGACAATACTGTGTACAGTAGCTCCTATATGTGATGGTTCCAGTGCAATTCCTTCTCTGCTTCCCATGTAGTGCATGTTTGGCTGCAGGACAGCAGAGGTAAGGGGTCGACAGGTGTGACAGCCAGTCACCTCGCCACCTCTGTGACAGGTGTGTGTGTATGTGTGTGTATGCGTGCATACGTGTGTGTGTGTGTGTGTGTGTGAATGATATGTTCTGTACATCACTCCCCCTGGAGAGTAGCTTCTCCGGGAGATATACCATCCCGCTGACGGGAGTGCTGATCTGCAAACGGGGACAAGATAAATTCACGTGTCA
>OMOV01088586.1:0-11639 GCA_900312565.1 Beryx splendens | reverse complement strand
TAGGGTCCACAGCCTTTAAAAAGGGCGCTAGTGATTTGTAGGTGCTCAGGTGGAGGGGCAGCAGGGTATGCATGATTGGAGTGAGTGAACTACGTTGACTTAAAAAACTGGAGGTTATGGATATAACCAATGTTCCCTAAAGGAGGGAAACGAGGCACAACACAATAGTATGGGGATTGCGTCCTCGCGAAACCAACCTGAAGAACCTTTTTAATCACACCTGTCAAGGCCAATGAGACCGTAGCAGGCAAGGGAGGTCCTGCCCCCTCCTATGAGTATAGTTGCCCCTGCACAGTCTCATATCCACAATCTAAAGCTGCACTTCACCAAGCCTCATAGGCGGTGAGGGGCTGCCTAGTGTTGTACCTCGTTTCCCTCCTTTAGGGAACATTGGTTATATCCATAACCTCCAGTTCCCTTTCAGTCGGTACACTTGGTACAACACAGTATGGGGATATAGAATCACACCCCGAGACGCCTTAGCAGATATTAGATGACTA
This sequence comes from Beryx splendens, assembly GCA_900312565.1. Lineage (NCBI taxonomy): Eukaryota > Metazoa > Chordata > Actinopteri > Beryciformes > Berycidae > Beryx > Beryx splendens. The sequence goes on along the minus strand of OMOV01088586.1, from coordinate 11,139 downwards.
TTCCGGCCTTGTCTGACTTCCTCTATTGCTGTTGGCATAACTGATAAGTGTGTGGTGATGCCGAGCTGGCAGCTGAGCAAACATCTTCCACTGAGGCCCATGAAGTGGCTATGCCCCTCGTGGAATGAGCGCACACCGCCGGGCATGTGAACATCTTTGCTGGCATAAGCGCATGAGAGAGCCTCTGCATCCCAACGCGAGAGGCGCTGCTTTGAAAGTGCCCGTCCCCTTACTGGGTTAGCGAAGAAGACAAAGAGCTGGTCAGACGAGTGCACAGCGCAAGTTCCATCAATATACAGTAGATGCATAAAGCTCGTACTGGGCACAGGCTGTGTAAACGCCGTTACTCGTCAGATACAGACAGAGGGGGCGAGTAGGAAGTCAGTTCAAATGTCAATGCCTTGTAGGACAATGTAGGCACCTTCGGGCTGGGTTAGGGCGCAAAGTCACCTTGGACCCGTCCAGCGCAAACTGGGTGCAGGCAGGATGAACTGACAATGCATGCATGTCTCCTATGCGCTTCACCGAACACAGGGCCAGCAATAGCGCCATTTTGTAGGAGAGAACATCAAGCTCAATAGACTCCATCGGTTCAAATGGTGCACTGCAAAGAGCATCCAAAACCAATGAAAGGTTGGTTTTCTTTTCTGGAGAGGGTGCTTTTCTGTGTAAATCCAGAAGCATCTCTGCCTGGTAGGTCTGAAGCATCGAGACAGTGTTAAGTGCACGGGCAGTCAGCCCCTGCGTGATACACTTTGTCGAGCTGCAAGGCCAAAAAACTGGCAGAGTAGGCTTACTGCTAGACACATTACACACAGACACATTGGAAGGGAAAAGCGAAGCCTTGGGGGATGGCCAAGTGTGCGTAAGTTCCATCACAAAGTCGGAAAACACCAGTAGTTTGTGTCTCAATGTGGCGTGTTGCTGCAGGAGGAAATAATGCCCTGCCAGCCTGGTCTGCTGTTGGCACGGAGGAGGAGCAGGCCTCGGCATCTCCAAACGGCTTGCTGCACTGCGCCACAGGTCGAAAAGTGCCGGGCGTACGGTACCATCAGGCTCCATAGGGACATCAAGGGTACCAAGGGCTTGAGGTGTCTCTTCCCCCTCCTCATCGTCTGACGCGGCAATAGGCATCCTGCCGTCAGACAACAACACATCTGTGTATTGTCGACGGGGATCCAAAAGTCAGCTGGGTTTCCCTCTATAACATCATTCTGTGAAGGAGGGAGGATGTTATCCATTTTCTCACCCCATGACAGCCCTCCTCCCACGTCGTCCTCGGGCTCAGCCTCTGCTGAAGCCATGGTGTTGGAGTAAAGGGGGTCCTGCTGTATTGCGGAGTTTCCTAGAACCGTCAACAAAAATGCCACATGCCTCTCCAGGGTTGACCTACGGAGCCGGCTACAGTGCGCACATATCTCCAGGTTAGCAAGTGCCGCATTGGTGTGCAACATGCCAAGACACACTGGGTAGGCCTTGTGAGTGTCCATCACGGAAAAGAAAAATCGGCATGCACTGGGGCATGGGCGAGATTTCGCTTGGCTAGCTTTGCTAGACCCACCGGTTTTCTTTTTCCTCTAGGTAGCCATCCCACTGCAGATTAGCCTAGCTAAACAGTTAGCAAAGCTAAACAAGAAAACACGTTAGCGGAGCTAAACAGTAGAGGAAAAAAATGCAGCTAGTTAGTGAGGCTAAACAAGTGCAAATGCAGAAACAACTCAGATAACGACGCCCTAGGTTCGGAGCTCACTCACCTCCGGTCGGATGGTTAAAGGTCGCTAGCTAAGTGTTCTGCAAATTATGATTAAGCGAGGTGAAGTGCAAATAGACTGAGGAGATGAGCCAGTGCAGGGGCAGTTATACTCATAGAAGGGGGTGGGACCTCCCTTGCCTGCTACGGTCTCAGTAGCCTTGACAGGCGTGATTAAAAAGGTTCTTCAGGCTGGTCTCGCGAGGACACAATCCCCATACTAATGTGTTGTACTGAGCATACCGACTGAAAGGGAACTCCACTTGTTAACACCAAAGTGCAGTGGTAGGACAGTGTTGCTGCAAATAAGAATTGCTGAACAAAATATTTAATTCATGCGGTGACTTAGCCACAGTTAGAAGATCAACAAGCAACCTCCTGGTATGTCAATGTGCCGCGCACCAACATAGAGCCGGCTCATGCTTGTGTGAACTCTAACGTACCACTGGGTGTGCATGCTCTCAGCACAATGCGCGAGGGCGCTTCAGCAGAGTTGGTGAGAACAGAAGAGACACTCTCAGCTAAAAGTGGCCAACTCGAAAATACTCCCACATATCAGTTTCAGGGATCCAACTAACATCCTTTTTGTTAGCTTGAACCTCTGTGCCAGCCAGTGAACTCAGGTTGCTTTATCTTCTCATCTGCCCTGATTTATATTCATTCCATTCATCCTTATGTGTGTCCCAGACAGTTAGCTTTCTCACCCTAAATGTAAATATTATCAATGTCTCTATTCAGAGCACATGGAGGTGGAAGCTGGGAAGATGGAGCAGGATTACAGGGGAAGACCCAGGCCTCGCTCAGTTAAGCCCTCCCTCACTGGCTTTCTAGCACTCCTTGGCCGACTACTCTTCTACAGACCTGTTTGGACTGTGAAGAACCAGCAGCACTATAACATCAGGTTCATTTATGTTCATTTCAGTGCCTGGCATTTTGCAGGCAGTGACCTGCTGTGGGCAGGGCTGGCAATACGCCTGTTTCAGGCCATGCAGGTGAGCTTTGGGAAATTCCCACTGGTACTCTACCGCGTGGCACAGCATGATGAAGAGGACGAAATTAGGGAGAAGGTACTTGATTTCCTTTTACTTGAGATCTTTTATCTTCCAAACAATTCTCTCAGTTACCAGATGGATGGGGCTTTGGTGTCTGACCTGCTTCTCTTTTCTGTATCAGATAATAGAGGATCGTCCAAATGACTGGACGTCCAAGAAGATTTGTTGCTGCCCTCTGTGGCTTCTCTTCCTGTCCATTCTTCTGGCAGCAGTGATCATCCTGGTATTCCTGGTAACATTTGGCTTTCCCGAGACAGAGGTGAAACCAAGTCAGGGAGGAAATGGAACAAATCCAGGCCAGGTAGGTGTGATAGAGGGCCTGGCCATTGCTGCATTAGGAGTCCCTGCAGCAGGCGCAGTGAGGTTTATCTTTCTGATGGGTAAAAACCTCATCTTCAACCAGGATCTGAACATCACGAGGGGGATGGACAACGAGCGGGTCAGCAACCAGCTGGGCTTCATGAACGAAGTGAGAAAGGAGATGTGGCTTCTGTCCAGCTTCATCCATTTTATGGAGGTGTTTGAGAGGAGGAGGATTCGTGTGGTGCTGAAGATCACCAACCTGGATCGCTGCTCCCCCAAGAAAATTGTTGCGGTCCTAGATGCCATCAACATTCTGCTTTCAGACATGGAAAGTCCCTTTATTTCCATTCTGGCAGTCAACCCAGAAGTTCTTGTACAGAAAGTGAACTTTGCAGACGGCTGCTTCAGTAAAGAGGACAGAGCTTATGCATTTCTGAACCGCATTGTTACTTTGGCTTTCGCAATCCCACCGCTGTGTGATGAATGGAAGTCCAATTTATTTCTCAGCCTCAGTGGACGATCAAAAATCACTGAGGACAGGAACATGAAGAGAGGTAAACAAAGAAGTGAGAACTGCGACACAACATCTCTTGCCCTGGATGAATCTTCATTGGAGAATGCATGGGAAACAGAGGAGTCCAATATCCCACTGATGGCTAAAACTACAGCAGTACTGGAGCTGAGAGAGGAGGACATGGAGAATTTCATCACCCTTGCTTTTAAGAGCATCTGCCAGGAAGGGGAACTAAAAAAATACATCTTAGATGATGCCATGTCTATGAGGAGGGTGATCAGCTCCATTCGAGTGACTGTGATAATCATGATGGCCTGGAAGACTGAGCTTCCCCCAGCAGAAGACATCGCATCCTGGGTGGTCTTGGCCAATCAATGGCCCTGCCGTCTCAGCTGGATCTTCCAGTGTTTGGAAGATGAGCAGCAGCGAGCCAAAATTTCTGATACGAAAGCGCCCGACGATTCAAAGCCCTTATGGGAGTTCTTCAGTGAGTCCAGAGGAGAACTCTATGTGATGAGGATGCAGATAGAGGACCTCCTAGAGCAGGATGGAGATCCTGAGCTTTTTGAAATGTTTCTCAAAAAAGATTTCCCATTCACGATAAAGGACATGAAGAAGTTTAAACTCGCAACGGTCAACCTGGACCACACCATTAGGAAGGAGCTGGGGCAGATCCGAGGGACAACCAGGCTGAAACATTCTGGTTGGGTGAGGGATCTAGATCCTCTGCCAGTCAGAACTACAATAAACATGAGTGCAGAGGATGTCTGTAAAGAGGTAAGAAGCGTCTGTAATTTATTTATGGTCAAAGTGATATTTATATATGGTAATTTATTCATTGACTTTACACCATGTTGCAAATAAATACCATTTTCACAATCTTGATGCAAATGTAACTGAAAATGTTTTGTAACGATGCAGTCTTATTAGTGAATATAGGGAATAAGCCCTGTTAGCATCCTATGTTCTGTTTCCCATTTTTCCTAGCTGGAGAGGCTGGAGTACCCTGCTAAGTATGCTGATATTGTGAGAAGCAATCACATCAATGGCTCAGCATTGGTCTTTGGTGATGTAGATGACCTCAAATTGCTCCTTCAAATGAGCTACAGTGAATGGACAAAGTTCAGACTGCACTTCCTGGGCTTCCCGTCACATCTCCACCCACGAAACAAGACTCCGCAACCAAGCCCTCATCATCTACAGAACCGACTGTCCAGATCCCCCTACCTTGTTCCCCATCACCACTCTTCCACTCTCAGCCTGGCTGTCATTTGAATGTGGTTTGAATGTGTCCAAAACATGTAGCCATCGTCTGTCATATTTATTTAAAAAATGGCTTTGTAGGAATGTTTTTAAGCCATGATTTGGATGTGCTAATTGCATGTTTAATTTACTGGAACTGTTAGCCTCTGAAGCTTGCTAATTTGAAGTTAACAAGCAAGATAACTTGACATGAATTATATTTATGGTTAGCATATAGAGTTTGTTTTTAAGATTTATTTTAGGCATTATTGACAGATATAGTGTGAGAGAGAAACAGGAAGGTATGGGACAGACATGGACATGCAGCAAATGACTGCGGGCCGGATTCGAACCCGTGTCGCTGGGGGAAGGACTGAGCCTTAAATGGTACGCGCACTACTCGGTGCCTCACTGGGGCGTCCCAGTCCTACAGTGATCTTATGTGAGCATAACGATAACAAATGTGATTTCTGCTTTAAAGCAAAAATAATATCTATGATTGTAGTAAATGGCTAGTGTTTAGTAAGCTAAATTAACGCTGGGCTGGCTTTCTGTGTTGTTCATCCCAGTCTGCGATAGCGGCTGCAAGACGGAATATCCAGAGTAAACCTTAATAGCTATAGTGTTACAGGTCTGTTTGTGTCCTATCATTACTGTATCTTGTTTTTCATGCATGACCTTTTCATATTAACCAAGACGCCAAATTGTTTTTTGCTGTGCAAATACTGACCCTCAACAACTCTGCAGTAATTACAACACGAGTTGCAAAGCTCTTGCTCTTTGACGACACGCATGCTGAAATAGTGGGTGCAGATTTTTTTGGCCATACTTTTCCTCTGCCATAGTTTAGGATATACGCTTCTAGTTGAACCCGTCATGCATGCATACAGAATGTAGCCTCTTTTACCTAAACCCTTGAATAGTTGTAAGCTTGTAAGATCTGGAGATGACCTGAATGCAGGGTAAACATAGATGATCAAAGCACCAGGGCAACAGTGAACTGTCGCTAACTAGATATTTATGGGACTTCATAGGAAGAATGAGATTCACTGCAGTGTGGCTGTGAATACTTTATTGAACACTGACAAGTGAAAAAAAACGCATGACAACGTATATGTGCAGCAGTAAACTGTGATTCTTTGAGCCAATAAAGTGGTATTTCTGTGATAAATTCATGTTTCAGAAGTATGTCAATGCAAAATGTTCCATAATGATAATGCCCATCAAATGACAGCAAATGGTTTGGTATTTCTCTAAATAATTTTACAAGCTTATCCCATGTAACCAGATCTAGCGTTATGCTGATTCGTTTTATATTATTTGCATATCAAAGTGTTCCCTTATGTAAAATAATCACATTTCATCTGAACCCCTTTGAACCATTTCCCTTGGAAAGCTGCAAGCAATGATTTGGCCAAAATATCAGAGCAACAAACTTGAGACATTTACAGATATTACACTGCTACTGTCAGAGCTGAAGATCTTAAAGCAATAGTTCACTTTAATAGAACATTTACATTTTTAACATGTATTATTTAATGACTTCAACAGTCAGTCTCCAACATTTGCTAGCAAAGCTTATTGATAAAAAAAAAAAGGATTAAGGATTAAGGTTCACACAACAGTGGTCTTTGTGATAAATGTATAGTTGCATTCATGGCTATTCAGAAATGAGGTGTTCTCGACTAAATTTTCTACAGCGCTCATATCTCCAACCTGAAATTCAATTTGTGTGGAAACAGTGATTTGTAGTTTCAGGTTAAAACACAGTAGAGTGTGCTGAACAGTACGCTGTTTGCACTTGTAGTAGAGTGGAAAGGAACCACAGAGGTGAAACTAGTCAACAGCATACTATGCTTTGTGTTAAGGAAAAATCCACCCTGAAACACCTTTGCACGTAAAAAAAAAAAAAGACAGCTATTAGAGAAGTAGGCCTGCCTTGTAATTCTGGGTCCATTTTGTTGTTTGGTAGCGCATTTTTCTTATTCCTTCAAATAACTGACCACGCACAAACATGACATCAAGATATTTCCAGGGCAGCTACAACGGAGTTTGACAGCAAAGAAAATCAGCTATCTAAAACATCAACAGCGAGTTTTTAATGTCAGCCCCTCGAAGAGCAAGAGCCACCACCAACGTTCATCATACTGCGAGGATGCATCACAGAACAGGCAGAGATACCCGTTTCTCCTGTGACAGCAGTCTCTAACGCAATGCAGCCACTAGACACGCTGCGTTTTGAGCAAGGGGCGCAACTCTCGCTTTGTCCTGTAAAGAAAAACTCTCACTCCACTTGCATGTTTAACCAACAGCTGAATGCAACAAGTTCGCGCTCGGTCTCTGGGGCTCGTCGAAAGCCATTCTGGGAAAAATCGCTAACAGGTTGAGGGAAAGCCGGTGCAACAAAAACGGAAATCACAGTAAAGCTCTGGGGTCCCTTTGCCTCGTAGAATTCACTGAACATCTCAGATTGATGATACAGAACAGCGTTAAGAGTATTCAAGAGTGGATTTTTCCTTACCTTTAGCCTTGGAGCAAACTAGCTACTACTCATAGCTTAGATTGTTTTCCTGACAGCTTTCTTCAACACACTGCTTGGTTGGAAATGTCCATGTTGTGAGACAAGAGCCGTCAAGAGTCCACAGTGTTATTGTTGTTTCTTGTCAGCAAGAAAGACAAGTGGCGTCACTACAGAACCCGCTCGGAGACAATACTGGTTGCAGACTGCACATGAACTCACTGCTTTCAGTACATTCTATGCATAATGTATTAAGGCAAATTCATTCAATGCAAGATACAACGGCAAAACCGTATTAGAAAATAGTTAGAATTTACACATCAGTTGCATATTAAGACACATAGTTCATATACTCAAGGCACAAGACAAGTATCATTCAAAAATACTCCAAACACAACACTCTTTCAAATCAAAGTTGTATGCATATCTTTAGACATAGCAGTCTGCTTATGGTGAAGTTAATAATACATAATAATACATGAGCATTCACTATGCTAACAGGGGTATTACATTTCTTATTAAGGGGAAAAATACAATTTCAGACACTTTTGGAATGTAAAAATAATGAAACATCAACATTTTTTTTAAAGAACTCGTAACCTTAAACATCTGCTACCATGACGGCTTTGTGACATGACGACTGTAAGTGACGTTTTACAAAGCAAGGGGACCAAGATTTAAATAACTAATGATATACTGGCACAATGCTGGGCCCTTCTTAACATCTGATTCAGCAGTTCTTCACATAGAGGTTTTAACATCCAACAGAGCGGATTTCTCCAGGTTGTTTGGGCATGCAGACGTTTACTTGCGTCCAATGGCCTCAGCCAGCTTCTTAAGCCTTTTCTTCAGCTCCAGAGGAAACTTCTCATAACATTTCTTACACACAGGCTTCATGTCAAACTCAACAAATTTGTTCCTGCAACGGAGGAAAAAAAGGAAGAGCATGTGAACACTTGACTTGTGATCTAATGGCCTGTCTCTTGCCCACTGTAACATCTCACATTTTAACAACCAGCTATTCCTGCTTGTTTTTCCCCCGACACAGTGCTGCTCAAAGTATCGCTGCATTGCCTCAGATATTTAAAGGTTTAAAGCGATTAGAAGTGCCAGGAAAACTTATCAAAGCTTAATTAATATCCTCAAAAGTCTTCTCATAAACATCGACCTGGACAACCTCACGATGAATCTACACTGCTCAAGGATTTTTACATGAATGCCATTCATACAAAAAACTGCAAGGTGAGGGCATAACTTCAGAAAATAAAAACATGAAAAGAATGGCACCATGCCGTCACGCCAACGGGAGTAAATGAGGAGCACCACAGAAGAAGGGAAAGGCAGAGATGGTACCAACCAACCGATGGGGGGAAAAAACGAGGTGAAGGAGTGCGGAGGTGAAAAGAAAAAGAACTCTACAGACAGACGGCGGGTTTTTTCTTGCGGTCTTTGGCGTCGCGTTCACGTCGGGCCAGGCGGCGCTTCAGCTCCTCGGGCATGTGCTCATAGCAGTGCTTGCACACTGGCTTCAGGTCAATTTCAACAAACTTATCTCTGAGTTACCGCAGGTGTAGTGAAAGAGGCATGTTGAAAGAGAAAATTGAGACAAAAGGGAAGAGGAAAGGAGGCACAGAGGGAAGGAGGCAGAGGAGGAGAATAGTTAGGACTAAACTAGTGATGCGGGAGTGTTATAGAAAACAGACAGGACAATTACAATCCAAGGAGGCTTGGACCAACTGGTAGTATAGACAGGATCAGTTAGTAGAAGAACCTGAATAATACCCAGTGTGTAACTTACTTGAGGGTGAGTTTTGTGTTGCAGGTGGAGCAAGAGAAACAACTGACACACCAGGCCTTGTTCAGAGCCGACACCACTAAGAGGGAGACCGGACACAGATGGAAGAAAATGATGAATGCTCAACTACAGTACAGTATGTGTGTGGATGAATATAACTCCAAGCAACAGTTTTATGTAGTGACACAATAAAAACACTGTATATATATGCTTTGTCATATTGATTCTCACCATCGCCTTCAATCACGCGGTTGCAGTGATAGCACACGTCGCCAAAGAGCTGGACAATTGAGAAGCAAACGTTAGCTATTTATGCAGCAAACAAAATGGCAGATATCACAATATGCGGCTATTAAAAATCAGCAGATTCAGAACAAGTAGTCACAAATCCAATCAGTTATCTGGGTGGGTCACATTTATTTAATTAAACACTTTATTTTTTTTTACCTGGTTATAGTGAGTCTCACAGTAAGCCAGTCCCTTCCTCTCATAATGGCGGTGACCAAGGAAAGGCTTCTCACACTTCGCACACACAAAATGCTGCAAACACACACAAGCACACGACCTGTAGTAACCATGGCTAGCACCATCTAGGCACTTACCATAGACTGCTGAAGGAAAGGAGACAAACACTAACTCCTCTCCAAGCAGACACCAACTTGCCACAAGACACTGCTCTCCAACAGTTTAGGTTTCACACAGTAAACAGATCACACAACAGTCCCTAAAGGAAAAAACTAGGCCTCAAACAGCAACACAGACGTTATGTTGCTTGAAATTTACACCAAAGCAAGAACGAATCTGCAAGAGAATCAATTTCTGAAGTTCTACGGTCAATAAAAATCATTTAGCGCATGAACATATAAATCCTAGTCACTACGTGGATATGCTTCCCATTCTCATATCAAACAGACACAGTAAGCATCGCAGCTCTAGTCATAAGGGTGACAAAATAAATCCGCTTCTCACTTGTTCAGCACACAAAGTGCTGACTAGAATGAGCAGAAAATAAAGAAATATAGAAATTAGTTCATCCATTTATGAGTAAGTAAAGATCATCATCTCGTCTTATCCTCTCCAACAAACCTCCACATGCCACTGCTTGCCCATGGCGTTGACAACACGTCCCTCGATGGGTCTCCTACAGGCACCGCAGATCGGCACACCCATCTTGTCATGGCAGGGCAAACAGTAGAGCTCTCCCTTCAGCTCCCTGGCATCGGCTGTCAGCTCCTTCCTACAGACAGAAAAACAGTTAGCTGCGCTCTGCGGGGGAGACGAGCTGGCTCTTGAGCGCGGCTTCCACCTCGCAAAGTGGCATAAAAAAGGGGAGGAACACAGCGTTTGACCCCAGTCTCGTGCTTAAATTTTCATGTGGAGCTGAGATATATTGTGAAGTTAAAGCAGTGCTGTTCTCTGTAGTAGTGAGTGGAGGAGTGCAGTGGTGAGACTGACCCACAGTTGTTGCAGTTGAAGTGGTCAGGGTGGTAGGGGTCATTCTTAAAGATGAGCGGCTGCTCTTCAATGATGGCGTGGCACTTCTGGCAGATGTACTTGCCCAGCCCGCGGGCCTTCTCACGATTATGGCATGGGCGGCACAGGTGCCTGAGGTAAATGGAGGAGAACAAAATGCAGCTGTGGGAGGTGTGTAAAGATAGAGACTGCAGCCTCAGATGAGTTTTTGACATACGTAACAGTGCCTCTAAAATCCATTCTTCTTTAAAATCCTAAAATCAGTGAGTCACTCAGTGAGTCACTCAGTGAGTCACTCAATGGGTCTGACCTGTCTGTAACCCACTATTTAATGGGTTGCCATGTTTTTTTGCCGATTTCCCCCCCGTTTTTCTCCCCAATCTGGCATGCCCAATTTCCCCTGCCTAAGTGGTCCCAGTCGTTGCCCCGCCCCCTCTGCCGGCCTGGGGAGGGAGTAGACTGACACATGCGTCCTCCGACACATGTGGAGTC
>OMOV01088585.1:0-13542 GCA_900312565.1 Beryx splendens | reverse complement strand
CTGGCCTGCAGGCGCAGCGCTGAGCGAGGAGGCCCTGGAGCTGAGCGGAGCCTCCCACATGGCCTACATCCTGGACATGCTAATGCAGCTGGAGGAGAGGCCACTCTGGGAGAGGGTGAGCAAGAAGGAGGGGTGTTTGTGTTGTGTTCGCAATAGTGAATTGAGAGTGTGTCTTTGTATCCAATGTGTATATGGGATTGATATGATCCTAGTATGCCATGATCCATCAGATTCTCCAGAGGGTGCTGAAGGGTTGCAGCCAGAGCATGCTGTGCAGTCTATCTCTGACTGCCTGCCAGTTCATGGAGGAGCCAGGCATGGCCGTGCAGGTCAGAGAGTCCAAACACCCCTATGACAACAACACCAACTTCGAGGTGGGTGAACTACTTCATATCAGTCACTTTTAATCAGTAACCATAACTGAACATGATATTTTGTGGTGGTGCTATTCCCTCACTTATCAGGCCATCTTTGAAAATGCAAATTTTTGTCTATTTTAAATGCTGTCGTTTGAAAATGAGGGCGTGCCAGTATGTTTTTTCAAGTTATTTCATTTTTGAAGACTGTGGCATGTCCTTTGTGTCCCTCCCGCAGGACAAGGTGCACATCCCGGGGGCTATCTACCTGTCGGTGAAGTTTGACTCCCGCTGCTACACAGAGGAAGGCTGTGATGAGCTCATCATGTCCAGCAGCAGTGACTTCCTGCAAGACCTCCACAACTTCAGTGGCTCGCCTCAGAAATGGTCCGACTTTGAGATCCCTGGTAAGAGAAAAGAATCTGTGTTTGTTACTCTTCTGGTCTGTAAGTGTGCGCTTGCGTGTGCGCACATTTGAAATATTTTGAGAGTACGTTTGAAACATACATTGCCGACATGTTTGAAACATACATTACACCGACATGTACTTTTGTGTGTGTTTCTCTCAGGTGATACCCTGCACTACAGGTTTGTGTCGGACATGAGCAACACAGAGTGGGGCTACAAGTTCACCGTTACAGGAGGCCACAGAGGACGCTTCCAGACAGGTATACTTGGACAGATACACACCTCACAGTCTGACGCTTCCAGACAGGTATACTTGGACAGATACACACCTCACAGTCCTGGTTAAGAAGGTGTGACTGCTAACAGTATGGGTAGGGATACAACATCAGAATGAATCCCCAGACTTAGCTGTGTCTCTGCACTCTTGGTTTTGTCAGGTTTTGAGATCTTGAAGCAAATGCTAGCTGACGACCAAGTGCTCAGTCACCTGCCTTTGGCTGACATCTGGGAGTGGCAGGTGGGCGTGGCCTGTCGTCAGACGGGGAACCAGCGACTCAAAGCCATCCACTTGTTGCTCCGCCTCCTGCAGTGTCAATCCCAGACGTAAGGTTCTACCCTTGCCTATACATTTTCTTTCATTCCTTCTCTTCCTTTCTCACACACTTATACTCAAACACACACCTCGTTCTCTCAGCAGTGCAATGGTAGGCTTATCTTAGGTATGGGTGTCTAAAGTAATATGCGCAACCATTCTCACCGGGGCATCAGACCTATCCACCTGCACTCAATAAATACTGATTGGCTGAGAGAATCCGATCCACGTTTTTACCTCGGCAGTGTGTGATTTCCCTGGAGACACAGGATTACACTTCCACACAGGGTTTGCATAAAGGCCTTCACAAATGCCTAATGTCCTATCAGTCACCACGGAAATGAGGTGAAGGATGTGTTTAGGGATTTGCATAGTTTCAGACTCTGCCTCCATCTGGCCATAGTGACAACATCACCGTGACCGAATACACTAGAAGCTGGTACTCACACAGACTGCAAATACAACATCTATAGCATCTTACAAGTACTCTTTTTTTCTTTTTTTTCCTATCTGTGGGAAGATGTAGCCATTATGAAAGTCCCACTTTTTGCTGCATGCTTATTGAACTATTTTTGCTTTATTCCTAAGAGGAATTGTTCAGTTGAAGTTGTTTGAAAGTTGGTTGGAAATAGAAAAATATACCATTCAATTCAATAATTGTCTGCAGTACTAATGCAGGATAAATGTATGAAGGGGGAATTCTCACTGTATGTCTTTGAGCCAGGGCTTGACGTTCCCAAGATCTTACATCTTTTGGTTGTCTTGGTCTGCTTGCGTACATCTAACTTTTGATCTGCCTGCACTCCAGAGCCTGTGAGCTGACTCTGCTGCGACCTCTGTGGCAGCTCTTCATGTCTATGGAGAACAGCCTGAGCCAGGATCCCACCAGTATCACTGTGTTGCTGCCCCTTCACAGAGCCCTCACCGAACTCTTCTTCATTGCAGAGGCCAGGGCCACCGTGAGTGAGACACACACACACCCACACACACGCAGACACGCGCACACATGAGCAGGCCAGACAAAAACAATCTGGTATTGTGTAGGCATTGACATTTGAGCTGGTGTGGCTAGGTGAGATTATCTAGGCATTTCTCCAGTTGTGGGAGAATGATAATCTAATAAGGGTAAATTTCACATGGCATTTTAGCTCCATTCTCTTTACCTCTCGCTGTCTCCCTCTCTATCTCTCTCTCTCTCTCTCTTTCTGTCTTTCTCTATTTCTCTCTGTCTGTGTATCTTTGTCTCTCTCTCATCTCTGTGAGATGAGCATGTTTTTCCTGGGCCCACCTGTTCCCCGCTGGGCTCAGGGCCAAAGCCCGGCCCCGCCATCTGCCAGACAGCACACTGCCACACTGGCTCCCCACAGAATGGCTGGGATAGGAAGAGATGCTATCCATTTTGTGTGATGTGTGTGCGTGCTCTCTCTCAATTGTCTTGAATTATTAATTAAGAAAAGTCTTAAGGATTATGAGCCTGCCGTCAGCCAGAAGTTAAAGTTTCCCATTTGTAGATGCGGTTTTACCAGACATTCCCAGACAAGCAGCACCACTCCTCTTCCCTTCACGTCTGGCTTGCGAGGCCTGAGGCTGCCACTCTGACAGTGAAATTACATCAGTTGATGCGTCGCTCAGGATGGATTTTCAGTGCTGCCCGCTGGGTATATGGATGGTTTTTGCGTCTGCAACGGCTGGATGTTGTTGCATGTGAGAGGAATGGTAGGCTCAGCTGGAGCAGTGCCTTTCAGCTAACACCAGGGGGCAGTAGAAGTACTCAGCAGGACAGAGACACGCAGGAGAATAGAGGATGGCGTTTGGCCTGGGATGCCCTCCACTGACACACAGGCGCTCATCCACACAGTGAACTGGGTGTAAGCAATGATAGACACAGGTTGGTGTGTGGTAAATCCCAGCACCTCCATCCAGCAGCCTGTTTGTCATCCCAGAGAGCATGACCTGTCTTTTAGCAGAACCTCACAGTACTGTACACAGTACATCAATTGAAGGAATGGATGGATAGATAGTTAGCTAGTCAGTTAGTGAAGGAGATAAATACTGGATGGCTGTCATACTAGGTGGTATCCCATGCCACACTCACATCTGCAAATCAGCCAGTACAGTTGTAGCAGTAAGGGGTTTCACAAAGACATGCTACAGTTTCTGGTTCACTTTTCCCATCCACCTCACCTCTCATTACCCATTGGGCTACAGCCTCTGTTGGTATCTGTGCCCCTCAGACTCTTTAGTGGCCAGTTTGAGTTCCCCAACTCATTGCCTTTGAAGCACAACACTAAACCGTCAAAGAAGCACAGTTGTTGGGCAAAGAGCTGAGCTTTTTGCTAATAGGACAGTCAATTTCCTGATGCTGGTTTGAAAAAAAACACTCAGTGCTGCTTGCTGTGGCTCCTCCCTTTTCACCTCTCTGTCACAGTCTGAGTGGTGGTTGGTGTCGCAGTCTGTTTGGATCAGGATGTGGTTCAAACTATTACATGAAGTTTCAAAAGGGGGTTGTCAGTTATGCTTGAATAAAGCCAGTGAATTTAATAGAAACTAGGTTACACATGCTGCTGCTGCTGCTGCTGTGCAGCGCCTAGACTAGATCCAAGTGAAACTGGCTAGAGCTACACTGTTTTAGCACTTGTTCACATCTGCATTCATTCACAGATGATTTTGTAATGACTGCTGCCTAAAACATTTGTCTGTTGTGAAATCAAATATTGGAAAATATATTTGCAGCCAAGTGTGACCCAACTGAATAGACATTCTGTGAAAGGATCAGTGGCCGACCTACAATATAAGAGGTGGACCACTTGTCATCACCATGCTCCTAAAAATAAAGGATTAGTGTAGACTGGTTGGTGGCTCACACTTCATGTTGACTTATGAGCTCAACTGGCGTGACGACATACAGCCTAGTTCAACAGTTCCATGTTGACACTGCTGCAAAAACACGGCGAGCTGATGAGCGGTTTGACACGCAGTGGAGTCCTCTACGGCCTTAGTAGGACCGGGACTTAAACCAGCATATTTGAAAGGTTTAGGTTTAGAGCTGTTCACCTTTCAGTATCAGACCTCGTTCTTTGTGCGCAAGTGCAGTTGAGGCCAGGTCCATTTGAGATATAATGAACTACCCCAGGAAGCGATAGTTATATTTAGGAATCAAAATGGAATGTCATGCACTACTGATTGTACAAATCGTCCTAGGATGTTCCCCAGCATAAACATTTGGGGTGCTGCAAAGGATGGATGGTGGACCGGGGCTCTGGACTGTGTCTCCTGCACCGTAAAAAGTTCCATTTGACCAGTCGCAGCCCATTTAGCTTCTATTTAGTCTTATCTGTGTTTCCCAACTCTCTGTGCTTATGTAACCCGAGGTATGCCTCTCCTATGGGCGCGTTGGTGGAAGCTCCCCTCGATTTGTTTGCAACTTGGAATGACTTTTCCCACATTCCACAGCCTGATTTGAAGCTGAGATGGAGATGGAGAGTGGTCAGGGAAGCAGGCCTCATTTATAACTGAGTGCATCCCTTATGTAACCTCGCAAGCAACTCTATCTTGGGAGTTCCTTTCCATTCATGATGATGACGATGATCTGGCCCGCAAGGTTATCTGTGTTTTTGGGGTTTTTTTGCGAGTTGCACTTGGGAATGTGGCACAAGATTCATTTGAAACCAACCTTTGATGTGTTGTCCAGGCACAGGGCATCCTCCAGGAGTACCTACTAGCCATGACCACTGACGAGCAGCTCCTCAACCACACCGCACTGGTAAGACTTGCACTATTCCTTTGTCTTCGCACGTACTTGCATAGTCCTCATATATTGCTCACATGACCTTTTTTGCAGCTCCGCCTGTCTTGACTTAAAAGTGATCTATTCAGCCGTTCTTTCTCCGATCTCGTTAGAAAAATATTTCAGTGTGCAACTGATGTAGTCAACTCTGCATCGCTGTCTCACATGGACGGTAATAGCTCTGGTAGAGGCTCAAATCAGGTGCCCTTGGCGAGCACCGTGAAGTGTTGTGATATTATGCAACACTCTTTCTTTACCACACAGTCCCGTTGATTGAATGGTCTTCAGTTGCTGTGAGTCAGCTGGCAGCCCGAGTCTCTTTTTACCGGTGAATCACCAAGCTGTTGACACCCAGCAGATCCCTCGGCACCCCCTCCCCTTGTTTCGAACGTGTGTGGGCTGCTCTCAGGACTAATGTATATGGTAATTACAGCCCATTAGCATTCGTGGCGAAGCGAGCCACAGCATTCTCTGTACTGTGGACCCCGTAATGTAGCAGAGGAGCCTGCAGGCAGTTAAGAGGAGGAGAGGATAGGGGGGTGGTGGACAAGCAGTGGAGTTGTGGGTGGTTTGATCGAAGGGTTAGTTAATACCTGTCAGGTTGAAAACAAAATCATAGGTGACTTGTCAGTCTAGTCATGATGATGACAATGATGATGCACAGTTTAGGATTGAGTGGGCTGGGGTCCGCTTTAAAGGGGCTGGACAAACATCTTTTTAAAAGCTCTGCTTCCACCAATACAATATAGTCTTCAGTATATTAGACTTTCACTTACTAGAGGCTACATGTCTGTTATTATTTTTCCATGCAGTTCCCTGCCTGAAGGCATCTAGTATTACATTATTTTTCCAATTGGCTAATTTTACCATAACTCATGTTGCACAGCGTGCTGAGGTGTGTTTTTACTCTACTACTCTTTTATTTCTTCCAGTGTCCACCCAGTTATACCTGGGTAATGTTGATCCTTGCATTTTTTTCATATAATATTGTAGAAGAATTTGTCCATTTAGCCATTTGAGCATGCTACCAAAGCCTGATCAGCAGGTATTACACAATGTATTGGAGTATTCATCTCCAGGGCAGTTAATTGGGCAGGGATCCTTTAAAGGAGCACTGTTCAAAGGTTGTGGATGATTGAAGGTCCTAAATGGTAAAGGGGCAGAAGAGCACATAGTCATTGGCCCTCAGACTTCTACCTCAATTTGGTCTCAAATCCTGAATCCTTGGCTGCCCCTTGTGACTGGGCGACGGCTCCAGTGAGAGCTGGCAGGTCGATGCGTTGTGTCCCAACTCAGCCAAAAGTCTTTGTTAGTCTATAAATGATATAGGTTTGGATAGCTCATAAACAAAATCTCAATGAACATGATTTTTTCCCCCCACAAGTTTGGTTTTGTCCACAGACACAACAGCTCTATTTAATGCATTGCTTATAAGAAATATCCCTCCTTGTCAGTCAAAAAGGTCAACAATGAACAGAGGCTGGAATGGGCAACACACTGCTGTAAAACGGCCCAGTTATTAGATAAGATGACACAAACGATTTAGTTTAACATAGACTGCATAAAAATCCCTGTTTTCATCAATAAACAGCACTTTCTTGCCTCTATCATCGCTCCACATGCAGTACGCTGCACAGGTGCTGCTGTAAAAAAGCCATCGGTCTCTCACCTCCGATTTTATAACTTCACTCTCCTTGCGTCTCTCTCCCTCCCCCCTTATTCGGCTATGTTCTTTCTTTCACGTACGGATTCACTCACTTGCTTTTTTTATTTTTTTTTATTGTGCAGGCTCTGAAGAACATCGCTGCTATCAGCCTGGCTATCAATTACCCCAATAAATCTACCAAGCTGCTCAACATGTCCTCCTGAGACCCGGAGGGAGGAAGAATGAGAGCAGCCTGAAGGGGACATGTCCTGACTCAGCTGGTTCGTTTTGAACAAGGAACGCAAGGGGTGAGAGAGCAGAGCCTCCCCCCACCGTCAGAAGCTTTCCTTCCAACGGGACGCCCCTCCACACCGTTAACTGTATCCATTACTCTGGACTTCTGCTGCGGAGGGGGGGCTTGAAGAGCACTTTCCACACTTCTTCACAATCCTTTTTGCCTTAGGTGAATCCAGTATATCAGCATGTGCATTCACTGCAACAGGAACAATTGCCGAGTGTCTTTTTTTTTTTTCTTTTTTTGAAGTTAAGTTTTTACTTGAAGATGCTGTGCTAAAGTAGATGAAGTGTGCCAATTTTGCCACTTTCAAGGGGAAGTATATTCTGTTTCTTTGTTGTTGTTGTTTTTTTTTGTTCTGTCCTTTTTTTTTCTCCTAAACAAAAGCCACCCTAGGTTACACAATTGATCATGGTGAAAGCAGGTCACCTTGCCGACTTGCCTGTCTCTGTGGACATGTAGAGCAGCCTAAAAATACAGTCCAGGACAGTGGAGTCTCCATGGGGAGAGTACTGACCTACTAGCTCACTCAACTCCTCTCCTCCTTCCTTCCTCCCTTTTACTTGAGAAATAACCAATTTTTGATGACAAATTCACAGTTATTCAACACATAAATCATCATACAAGCCTTATACACATATGACAGCAGTTATCGGTAACATTTTGTTATGGTAACGAGTCAACGACAAGTCTAATTCCAGCTACACCCCACTTCAGGACTGTTGGCAGTATAGTGGGGTTGAACAGGACAAAGATTATACTCACAATGACCTTGGACTTTGCATAGGATAAAGATTAACATTACAGCTGGGGGGGAAATGGTGATGGTATAACATTGGAACATATTCATCAATGTCATTGTGTCAATATGTTGATGAAGTATTTTCGCTCCATTAGTAGGAAATGAATGAAAGACCATACTGATGTCAAATGACATTCATGAAAATGAATAATAGAAATAATGGCCTTGAAAGACTCTTAAAGGCCTTCACTTTTATCCAGTACTTGATTCATGATTCTTTTTTTTTTTACCCATGGGTATGATTGAGACATTTTATTGCCCCAAGGGTTATGATTTCATCGTTTCACGGCAATAAAACGAAAGAAAAACAGAACAATAAATCCCAGTTATCACAGTTTCGAAATCACCATACCTCGTGCTTCGCAAAAAATGTGAGAATATTATCGTGTCGTGGCCTAAATATCTTGATATCACATAGATTCCCACTAATGCACATAATGGAAGATCTACTCACATTGTTTCTAAAAGCTATTTGACTGTGTCATCGTTGAGAACTGAAGTTGATTAATACACACACGCAGAGGTGATTGTACAACACACACGCACAATCCCACTTGTTCACTCACTCACTAGTAACACACCTGTTATGTGGTGAGTTGGCAACGTTGAACACCTTACTGCTGAATAGTAAGCTTTACCTCAACTTTTATAGTAACACAGGTATTTGGTGTGAGGCTTCCTTAAATGTTCCTTTAAGTCAAGTCAGAATTTCTTTGAAAGCCGGGATCAATCATGTGTTTTCATGCTAGACACTGCATAGCAACAACAACATCAGAGGTTTCTGCTTCCACAGCGACAAAATGCCCTTAAACATCTCGTAACATCGCATCATCTGAGGGAATGGGACTTGATTTGTAGTCATTTTGATTTTTAATTTAGTTTGGGTTTTTTTTATTCGTCATCCAATAACCTGTCATGAGTCAAGTAGACCATCTCAAGAAATTCTTTATTATAAAGCAGTTTCAAAGAGATTGGGTGGGGGCTTGTTTTTCAGTGATTATTCGATGACTGCGTTTGGATGGAGAGATTGTGTTTTTGTTCTAGGAAAACATGGTGGTGTATGCCAAAGAAACCCATTGTGAGCCATGAGTCTCTCTTTAAGAGCTCCTGGTGGAGCTTCCTTCTCTGTTGATCACATATCAGATAGTGAGAAGCCGGAGCGAAGGAAATCTTTAGAGATTGTCTTTTTTTAATTATTATTTTTTATTATTTTTGAAGTGGTCCTATGAGGACTGTAGGATAGTTTGGTGTTTTTGTTTACACAAGCATCAGCTGCGATGGGAGAGCGGGAGAGATCCATGACCTCCGCGTGGCTTCGTCTCTCAGAGAATTCAGTTCTACGCCTCACCTATCTACCACGTGCCTACGGTTAAAAATGAAGCAATCATAATTTAACTCATAATTATTGGAAAAGTCTTTAATTATATTTTAAAAGAGAAATATATTGTTTGAGCTTTTTCTAACTTTTTACTTTTAATGTGTTTGTTTCTTTTTGTGAGGATGCTTGATATTTTGAGGCTGACTGATTTGAATGTACATATCTGTGAATATTGTTAATTGCACAGGAGAAAAAGAAGACTTTCATATCAACCCCTTAACAAATAAGAACTTTAATATATTGGTCACTAAAGGATAGACACTTTGATTCTGGTTTTGTATGCATGGCACATTGGAGAAAAGGTAAAAAGTACTGCTTGGGGTGAAATGTGATCCATTTCTAATTAAAAAAAGAAAAAATTGATGTGAGTATGTCTTTCTCTGTCATCTTTTTTGATGTGTAGGCTCAATAGAGAATCTCTGTGCAACAACAAATATTCTCTTGATCACGCAATCACCATTGATTACAGCTTGCACACTCCACCCAGCCGATGCTGTATTTTAAACCGCCTTTCCCTCGCTGTGAGATTGTATTGAGTTTGGATCTATGGATTCAAACAACACTGACAGCATGTGCAGGCTGGCCCAAAGCTCCAACACTATTAATAGTTCCCTTTCATGTTCCTGCTAGCCTTTCTGCCTGTAACAATACAACCCCATCTATTGCATTTTATTGCAGCCATCCCTCCTCATTCATTCAGATAATGGCTTCACCCTGCCATCTTTAATTCTGTGTTTTCTCTGCTTTTTGTCCTAGCAGGACGTTGGCATGCCCTCTGTTCTTTCAGTCTCTCTTTGCCCTCTGAAGCAGCGCACTGGGTTTTACCTCGGAGGCACCTGCTTCCGCTCCTGTCTGCCTCTCTGCCCCCATAATCTAGAGTCTCAGGGACAGCGGTGATGATGGGAGTGATGATCACTGGGGCGATAATGACATCAAATGGAGAAAATATTCAATAAGGTTCCAGATGATTCAGTGCCCCTCTGCGCCACCAAGCCCCCACATCGGAGTGAGTCAGCTCTCCTTCCTCCCTCCCCCTTCTCCTCCCTCCCTCCCTACCGATCTATCTCCTTTCTCCTTCTGATTGCTCACCCAGGTTCCCAGCGCTCTCACTTACCCGAGGTGAAAAGAAGCAGTTGCCCAGCTGCGACGGTAGAGAAAGAGAAAGGAGAGAATGAACCGCAGTGCCATCGTGATACGGGGACGTGACGGATGTTATTAGAGAGAAAATAACCTCTGACACCCTGATGGGGTGACGTCCACTGCCGCAGGATTTCACTGGTGAGAGCCGCATTGAAAGATGGGCCACATATATGGAGCAGAATGGCAAGAATGATTAGAAAAAAACTTCACTAAGCAAGAAAAGAGAAGTTTTTTCTTACACTGACTGCAGTGCTAACATAACCTCCATGACTGATATGCAATATTAACTAAGCTTTTCATGAACATCCCTCTCAGCTGTATACAGACAGGCATCACAAACCATTACGTGTCACATTATTTATAATGCCGAATGTTAATGTCTTCCAAAATGTCCCCAACAGTAACATACCACCCTCGTACTCGCATACCTAAATTAATATGCTGCTCCCCTCTTCGTCTCATACCATGTTCCTGTTACATGATTCAGATAAATTAGGTAACTATGACTCAATTTATTAAGGTCAGCGGTGGGACAAGCTGCCCGTTTGAATCATCTGCTGCCTCCTTTTTTCTCTCTAGCTGCTTCCCCTGTCGAGGGACTTTTGCTGTCACCAGACATATGCTAAGTATGTTATTTGCGTCATTTCGGAGGCACATAGTCAAAGGCCTGTTCATGTGTGGTCACTTGCTTTTTGAGTGCGAAGGCTGCCCGTCGTGATGCTGCCATCGCAAGCCTCGTCCTCAAAGGCCCATTCTGATTTAGCAGTCTTCTTCTGTTCTCTTGGATCTCTGTGTGTCACTCCTATTATAGAGCCAAGTGTGCTGGGACGTGGGATGGTGTGGCACTGCTAGCGTCCTCCCGCGCTCTCTCTCTGTCACTCTTTCTGTCACTCTTTGTTACTTCATCTGAGCGTTTGCGTTTGGCTTCATCACTTGTACGATGTAGTCTTCCCTGCTGTCACATCTCAATCTCTTGTTGCTGATCCCTCACGGCCATTTTGACCTGGTCCAAGTCCGCAACCCCGATGACGAAACTGGAACCGGTTTGCAGCAGATGGCCAGGTTGGTGTGAAGTCTCCACCACCTTGTCTCTTGTCATAATGAGACCTACTTCCTTTTGCCCACCAGGGACAGGAAGGCCAGTGTGGGTCACCTCCCACGAGGCCCGGGGATAATTGGGTAGTTTAAATAACCTGGCAAGAATAATACGCACTCAAGCCCTATACCCATATTTAGCCGGTCCACACGTGCTGTTGTCTGATTGCATAGGGAGAGAGAAGCTTGCTGTTTTTGATCTCATTTCTCGCCTGTCTCCTATCTGGGTTAGAGGCAGGCTGTTATTGGAACAACCACCTGTGGCACCGAGGGAAGGTGGACTGTAATGGATAGCTGGTGCTGCTAACTTGACAACCGTGCTGCTAAGCCTGTTAACTAACCTAGATCATTAGGACTGGGGCTGTGTATGACTAAAAGCAGGCATGACACTACAGTGTAATGGAGATGAGAGGAGATGGGCTGCCCTGCCCTGCCCTGCCACGAGCCTACATGAAACAGAAGCCTCTATGTTTATGCCTGACCCAGGCAAGCAAGAAGCACCGGTTACTGACAGCCAAATTGGCCCTGAGGACTTGAGATGGCAGACTGACTGACTGACACTGGGTCAGTGCCAAGCATTCTCTACAAAAGCCAGAATGACTGAGTAATAAACCTTTAGTAGTTAGAGACAGCAGCTGAGACTTTGGGTGGTAGATGTTTTCTACCTCACCCACCCCCAGTCTTTTATTTTTTATTTTTTTGGTGAATCACTGTTGTTTTGGAAATAACAGCGCCAAAATAGAATTTAGTCAAATCATCTTTACCCATTCATTCTCATAACCCAGCTTAACTTCTGGCTGCACTATAGATGCTCTCCACACTCACAAGTGCAGCAGCAAGAGAATACCAACTGGGAGAATATAATGGTGGACAGAATAACAGAAGGACGCTGTCCTAAACTATATCTCTCTGAGCACAATGTGGTTGCTGCGGTTACGATTTAGCACTGTGAAGAGTTAAATTTTCTCGCACCCTTTTGTCACTTTGTGTCTGGACCAGGAATTTGATTGTTTCTGCAGAGCAGTTGGTGTAAGTGAAAAGTTCAAACGTGCACACGTGTGTGCCTGTTTGAACCTGTTTGTTACAAGCAACTTCATAATGAACTTTGACTTGACACTAATTGAGCCTGATGTTGCTTGAGGTGGTCTTAAGCGGCCAGCTTGTGAGTGATCTGTGTACATCTACGATTGTGTTTTTTACATCTTTGTTTGTGTTATGTCTACAGAAAGACAGTAACGTTTCAATACTAAATGCTTTAAGCCAAGTTTCAAGGAAAAGAGCCAGCAGGAATATGACAGACTACCACTACAGACTGCCTCTCCTCCCTGGTCAAGTGTTATAATTGGTGGATACTCAGTGTCATTGTTCAGTAAGTATATGTTCAACATAAGGTTTGTACCTGGTAATACGTAACACCCTACCAACCACTAGTAATCACCTAGCAACCGCATAGTAATCACCTAGCAACCATACAGTAACACCCTAGCAACAACTTCCAATCACCCCGCAACCACCTAGTAATACCCTAACAATGAAAATTTATCACCTAGCAACCACTTAGAATTACCTAGTGACCTATGGTAGCACCTAACAACACTTAATAACCACTAGTAATCATGTAGCGGCCATCTAGTCAAACAGACTCACATTTTATTCATATAATGTACCTAATCTAGTTTGAGAGGGTAGCGAGGGTAGCCAGTGCATGTTTGCATGGTAAGGATTTAGTTAAAGTTAAGGTTTAGTCAAACTAAATGTGTATTACCCAATTTCAAAAGTGTGTTGATTCTGTCTCCAGATACTGTGTAAACTTGGCTCAAAGAGAAAGTGGGGACTCTAAAACCTCAAGTGGGTCATCATTGGCTTCCCCCTTTGTTTTTCAAACAAACGTCAAACAAAGTTGAGTTTGTGTATTATGCTTCCTCTTTATCCTCAGGATAACTTCAGCTTCAGCTGTGCCGTCTCTCTCACTGCTCTCTCTCTCTCTCTCTCTCTCTCTCTCTCTCTCTCTCTCTCTCTCGACCTACACCCCACGCGACTGCGC